>VZTE01006369.1:3243697-3267169 GCA_013397775.1 Eulacestoma nigropectus | reverse complement strand
GAAGGAAGGAAGGAAGGAAGGAAGGAAGGAAGGAAGGAAGGAAGGAAGGAAGGGGAGGAGGGAGGGGAGGAGGCAGGGAGGAAGGCAGGAAGGCAGGAAGGCAGGAAGAAGGAAGGAAGGAATTACTGTACTAAAGACACAGGAACTGTGTGTTAAACAGTGTCATAAATACACCAGTAAATAGCATTATTATTATCAACCTATTGCCCTAACAGGTTCTACGATTAACAGCAAAAATTTACCAGTTAAATATGGCTGCATCAATTTCCCGGTTAAAAACTGCCAGGAAGTGTATGACCAAAATCTGACTGTGGTCCTGTAATACGTGTGAAGTAAACTCATCCCTTCAAATTAATTCTTACTCTGATACAGCCTTCACTTCAGGCATTGACTCTTTGTCTGCTGTATCAAAGGTATGAAACAAAAGAGCATCTGGAAATAAATGAAAAGTCTGAAAACTTTGCTCTGAAAAGCAACTCCACCAGACTACACATTCTTATATTCAGCAGATCTGAATGTCAGTCAGATCCTCTCTCGAGTGGTTAAAACAAGCTCTCACTCACAGAACAGCTGACATAGCCCATAAAAAATATTTACATAATGCAGAAGGAGAAGAATCTAGTCATTATGTTTCTGCTGTGATTAAGACTGCAATAGGAGATGACCACTCAAATATTCTCCTCCACATAATCAAGGTCTGAGACTTGTTTATAATTAAGAGCACCTTTCATTTTATGTATATCAGGGCTATGCAGCAGCACAGGAGCTGCTTTCCAGGTATCACTCCAGGCCACTATCTTTTCCACAGAAGCAAAAAAGTTCATTTTCCTCAGTGGAAAAGACAGCAGTGCTTGGCAAGGACAAACGTGCAGCAAACTGTCTCACACAGATCATAAGTTTTTACTTGTCTTCAGCTCTGCTTGCCAGAGCAGAGGGATTTCACACCTTTAAAAGCCCTTTGCTTCAGTTATCATTTATAACCCTGGATAGATTTACAGGTTTCCTTACTCCTTCTGTGCACGCTTAAAATTAATTTATTTCTGTTCTTCTTCCTTTCTTTCCTTTCGCTCCTCCCCAAATCTTCCCCTTCAGCAAGCTTGTCCTGAGGAGACACCCATCTGAGGGAGAAACCCTTGTCTGATTTTATGAGGATGTTTTGAATGTACACACGGTCTCTGCAAGTATTAGTGTGTTCACCATGTCCTATTTTATTGAGTTTTTGATGCTTAGAGCTGGGCTTCCACATCCTCTTTTGGAAGCCTTATATGAAGTCTGAATTTCAAGCTTGTAAATCATGTAAATGTATCTCTTTATAGATTCACTGAGATCTGGAATAAAGTCCCAGAAGCACGGTCAGGGAGAATAGAATAGAATAGAATAGAATAGAATAGAATAGAATAGAATAGAATAGAATAGAATAGAATAGAATAGAATAGAATAGGTTGAAAAAGACCTTTAGCATCGTCTAGTCTGACCATTAACCCAGCCAAATCCCAAAGAAACCTGTCTCTTAGTGCCACATCTACGTATCTTTTAAATACCTCCAGGGATGGTGACTCTACCACTTCTCTGCCAGCCTGTTCCAATGCTTGACAAACCTTTCTGTGCAGAAATCTCCCCCTAATATCCAATCAAAACCTTCCCTGGTGCAACCTGAGGTTCTTTCCCCTTGTCCTGTCACTTGTTACCTGAGAGAAGAGGCTGACCCCCACCTGGCTACAGCCTCTTTTCAGGTATTTGTAGAGAGTGATGTTTCCCCCTGAGTCTCCTTTTCTCCAGGCTAAACACCCCCAGCTCCCTCAGCTGCTCCTCACAGGACTTGTGCTCCAGACCCTTCCCCAGCTCCGTTGCCCTTCTCTGGACACGCTCCAGCCCCTCAATGTCCTTCTTGCAGTGAGGGGCCCAGAACTGAACACAGGATTCGAGGTGTGGCCTCAGCAGTGCCGAGTACAGGGGGACGGTCACTGCCCTGGTCCTGCTGGCCACACCATTGCTGATCCAGGCCAGCATGCTCAGCAGAGGTATAATAGATCAGATTTTACCTTGGTCTCATTTCTAGGTTGAATTGTTTAACTGTAGCAGCAAAACACTGCAGTAGGGCCTCTGTGAGCCTCCTAGCTATAAAAAACCCCAGATAATGTCTATTAGTGTTGCTATAGAGCCAGAGTAGCATTTTAGGATTTAAAGAGATATGTGATATCACAGATATTTTTTGTTTGCCCAGAAAGAGATATGGACAATAGGGTGCTGCAGCCCATTTCCAGGAATGGGAAGGGTTAGGGACACAAGGCTCAGGAACATGCTGATGCCTCTTTGCTGGCCTTGGGGTTTTACTACAACTATTTGGCAGCACCTTATACTGAGGAAAGATGAAAATCCCAGGATTCAGGAGATGGGTTTCCCACCAAGAGAGAATGTGGAGGGTTGCTGAACACGAACACAAGTCCTGCCTTACCAAAGTGCTGCCTACCTCTCAGTATCAGAGGGGAGACCCTATTCAGCTGTGGCAGAGCAGCACACCAAATATTTCCCTGGGAACACTGTCTCTGTAACCACTTTAAGATAGTCAGACAGAAAAGAAAAGAAGAGATAAAAGAGATGAGAAAGGTCACTGAGTGTATGAAAACCAGTGCTTTTTTACACATGGGATTTGCATGTCCGAGAAATTGACAGTGTCTAATGAGGCAACCTGAAGTCTGGTCAGGGGAATGACACAGTCCCTGAACTTTTAATTACCCATCACAGAGGTAGATTCTTTCAGCTCCGCTGTGAACATAACTGTCCTTTTTTTCCTATTGCAGTAAGGCTGAGCTTCATATTCTGGTTGCTGAATTACTTTATTTGGCTTTGTTGCTTTTACATTGTCAAGATTTTATTTCTGTTCAGCAGCACGTGCTCCTCACCTTGTTGCATGCTGTACTAATCAAGCTTTTATTATGTATTTTTAGATCCTCCCCACAGTGTGCAAAGATCTGCAGGGCTCTTTTAGCCCAGAATATCAATAAAGCTTATTGCCAATGCTTCTGGTAGAAGTACTGCATCTACTTACCCTGGTCGTTCCTTGGAAAAATTAAATTGTTGCAGTGTGAGTGCAAGGTTCAAGGTCCACTGCATATGAAAATAGAATTGATTACTCCCAATGAACAGAGGCTTGCAGCTCTTAAGAACATTATAAGATAAATATGTTGGCACACACTATGCTTTTGGCATGCTAAGTAGTTTACTGAACTACTCTCTGCAGCATATTTTAATGAAATGCTGACAGTTTGGCATCTTATTGGATAACTGCATTCAGTGGCATTGGTCACAAAATGGAAGGCATACAAAATACTCTGTAAGGTGGCAGCTCCTCCACAACTTTCAGCTCTGTGTTACTACACTCCTGGAATTTATCATAGCCAGCAATTAGAAAGCAATAATGGGCACACAGTGTCCTCCAGCTCACATCTAGAAACTTCTGCCTCTAAGCACCCCCACCCCCCCCCCCCCCCCAAAAAAAAAATAGTATGCAAAGTATTTTCCTAAAGAACTTGGCTTTATCTGCTAAAGAGGTGCCATTAGCATCCCAAGTTAGACAAAGTGTGAGAAAGAACAAATTAGTGATGGACGGGCTCTGACTCTCCCTCGGGTCCTGCCTTGCTGGCTGATGCACGGGGCAATGTGGCCAAAGAGGTGAGGAGCCACAGAGGCCATTCCTGTCTCCAGGAATCTCTGAGACATGGACAACACTGGCACAGAACCTGGGACTAGCTCTACTGCTCCACTGCTTTTCTGTTTCTTTTTTTTTCTGTGCTTGAGGAGAGGGTTTACTCATGACAACAAGATTTAAAAAACGCTTTAATAGCAGGTGGGTTTTTTTTTAGCTAAAATAGTTTCACAGTGGAAGTAACCAAATTTTACAGAGAGTTTTTCTTATCTTATATCCTCATCTGCTCCTAATCCTACCAGTACCTGAGGTTTCCTTCTAGAATAATGTTTTTCTTGCATCCACTGCATCAAGACTATAAACAAATAAACTGATAGCACCTCACTCTCCCAGGATGACAACTCCGTTTGCACAAGTCTGGAGACGTGGCCCTGATTCTTTATATTCCTGGTGCCACCCAGTGTTGAAAGACTGGAAGTGGCACTGCAAAGGCACGCGCTTGGGAAGTCACAGGCGATCTGTGCCTCTGGCCCACGTCCCGCAGCCAGGACATCACTGCCCCTTGTTGTAACCACGCACTGAAGACCAAAATCCTAAATCATCTTCACAGACAGCATGAATTCAGCTTCCTCTGATGGAACTAGGCACTCTCAATAGTATATAGTTCTTCCTCTGAGGTTTTTCTATTTTCCTCATTACTAAAATCTAAAGTACTAAAAGGCAGAGGAAACTCTTCACTAGAGTGTTTCAAGGCTCTTGGTCCCAAATATTAAGGGGGTGGTATTATCTATCTCTTTAAGAATTATTTCAGGGATCAGTCACCCCAGACACACTGTTACCCCACTGTGATTAACTACCCTCATCTACAGTTTCGGCCAAGAGGAGTAGCGTGATACCTCCATCACACCATCCAGAGCCTTGCAGACAGATAAGAGATGTGGGTCAGTGCATGTTCATTTCAGAGCACTGTGCTGACTGAGTCACTAGAAGAAAGTTTACTCTTTCTTCAGTGATCAGTTGGTAGCTCGTTGCTTTAAAGTATGAGAAAATCATCTGACCTAAGAGAGCAGCATAAGCATCTGTAAGATTGGTGCTGCCCATTTCCCAGATCCCAAACCTAACTATTCCCCACCTTTCTCTTCCTTTTTTTTTTTATATGGGCCTTGGCTCTTCCAGGGGCTATTTTCTGCTTTCAAGGGCCAGGAAATGTGACAGACCAGGATGTTCAACAGCATTTGACTGGACTATTGCCCTGTGACCAGCCAGACATCACCTTCACTCTCCTTTGTCAAAGGATTCCTGCTCCTCACATAGAATCATAGAATATCCTGAGTTGGAAGGCACCCACACCATGTGCCTGAGAGTATTGTCCAAATGCTTCTTGAACTCTAGTAGGCTTCAGGCTGTGTGCACTTCTCTGGAGAGTTTGTTCCAGTGCTCAACCACCCTCTGGGTGAAAAACCTTTCCCTTATATCTAACCTAACACCCCCATCCCCCGCAACACAGGGATCAGCTGTCTCAAGTTAGCTGCAGAGGTGAGAAAACATGCTGGGGCTTCTGGACCACTGTAAGCAGTTTATTCTTGGTTTGCCAGGGCAACATAAGGTCTCCCCTCTTCATTCACACTTAACAGCCACAATTTGTCCATAGATCCCCACTCTACTAGTTATCCAACAAGATTTCTTTCCTAGGTCTTCACAGAACAATCCCAGAATTGGTATTCCTGAAGGAAGACACAGTTTTGCCCTATATTTATTTTACTCTTTTAGAGGCTGTTATGTAGTGGTGAAGGAAGTTAGAGTGGCCCTTTTACTGTATTTTACAATACTTTCTCCCTTTTTCATTTGTGCTGATTTTGACAGAAGCCTGTCTCAGCAGTAACTCACTGCACTGCCACCAGGCAGTCTGACAGAATTTGTAAGCCTAGATTTGCCATCCAAAACCCCAGGCAAATGAACAGTCATGGGTTACAAGGAATGGTTTTGACTGAAATGCCTTACATGCAGTTTGTTAATGCGTGGACACTGGCATAAACTCTCAGCTGCAGAAAGGCCTTTTCCAGTCCTGGTTCCCAGAAGGATGCCAGCAGCAGTACAAAGCAGCAATAAATCAATCAGCCAGCCAGTCTATAAGTGCATTGCATAACCAGGTAAACAAACAAGGACTAGACACCCTAAAACACTGTAGATATTTTCCCCTTGTCAGGCCAAGCCATTCCAGAGAATCAATAGGGGGTTTAGGAAAGGTCACCGACTGCCTGGATAAATCTCATCAAAAAGCAACATCCAAACAGCAGTGGCTCCCTGAGAAGAGAAATGCATGGTCTTTCAGGGAATAAACCCAAAATTACAAAGATGCAGTGAACAAATATTTAAGCATAAATACTATAAACTAAGGAAATGTTGTAGAAAAGGAGGATATTCAAAGGATTGATCCTTTTTTCTTGGTTTCTTACAGCTGCAGAGGTCTCTATTCTCTTTTGACACATAGAAGAGGAGTTCTGGAAGAAAACGCTGATCTAACCTGATGGATGCAAGTATGGATGTAAAGTAATAGCTTCTCCCTGAGGAGAAGGACTTGGGGGCGTTGGTTGATGTGAAGCTCAACATGAGCCAGCAACATGCACTCACAGCCCAGAAAGTCAAACATTTCCTGGGCTGCATCGACAGGCACACAGCCAGCAGGGTGAGGAAACTGATACTCCCCCTCTACTCTGCTCTCATGAGACCCCACCTGGAGTATTGTGTCCAGCTCTGGGATCCCCAGCATAAGAAAAATGTGGAGCTATTGGAACGAGTCCAGAGGATGGACACAAAAATTATCAGAGAACCAGAATTTCTCTCCTATTAGAAAAGGCTGAGACAGTTGTGGCTGTTCACCTGGAGAAGAAAAAGCTCCAGGGAGACCTTCAAGTGGGGCTTACAGGAGAGGTGGAGAGGTACTTTTTGCAAAGACGTGTACTGTTAGGACAAGGTGCAGTGGCTCTAATCTGAATAATGTATGTTTGGATTTGGTATTAGAAGGAAATTATTCACTGTCTAACTGGTGAGGCACAGGCACAGGTTGCCCAGAGAAGTTGTGGATGCCCCATCCCTGGAAGTGTTCAAGGCCAGGTTGGATGTGACTGAGCAATCTGGTCCGGTGGAACGCATCCCTGACCACGGCAGAAGTGTTGGAACTGATGATCTTTTAGGTCCCTTCCAACCCAAACTATTCTATGATTCTTTGAGCTAAAACCAACACACCAGAAGTGCTCAGTACATCTTTGTTACCTTGGTAAACATATGGATTTTAATAAAAAGATTATGGTAGCAACAGCCAAAGTCTTTAGCAACTCTATAGTTATGAAAACAGGAGTTAGTACAGGTAAATATGGCCAAACAGATGACTTTTATTTAGGAAACTAAGCGGGATCCCCCCACATTCCCTTTATTAGCAACATTTTATAAGTAAACAAGTAATTAACAGCAAATTACTGGAGTAGACAGTAAGCACCTGAGGATAAATTGCTCTAAGTGACAAATAACCTTCACAGAGACACATTAAATAAATTGAGGTGATTGGGTTACTCAGACATAAAAGAGGACTGTAATTTTGGCTTGGGACAAAGGGGTTCTTACTCTGTTGCCCTGTGACTGTCTGCCAGACTGAGGTGCAGGCTGTTTTCAGCAGTACTCACTGGAACACTGATGACATTTGAATAAGGTGTTTGTATGAAACTTCTGAAGTTTTCATATGAGGAAAGTCTTGGTCCATATCAAGTAACTGATAAGTTGCCTGCTGCCCTTTGCCAGAAAGGGCTCGCTCGCTTTCGGCAGCCTGCAGGAGGGAGACAGCAATGTGCATGTCTGTGCAGAAAAATGCACTGAGCTTTTAGGCTCACACATTGCTGCACATTCTTAGTCTGAAACCATGGGGTAGCTCAGCATGTCCCAAGCTACCTATGGACCAGCTGTGTAGCTCTGATTAACACCATCTGGAAGGACCCAAGCTGGGCAGCCTCAGCAGTAACCACTTATTCTGTGCTTCAGGGAAAAGTAGTGTGCAGTCACTTAGATTTGTGCAGTCACTTAGGAATGAACATGGAGAAATATTAGCTATGCTGTAAATCCCAATGACTGAAGAAATACGTACCCAAGTATATAACATAAACATAGTCTGTGTACCCTCGAAATGACCTGCTCTTTGAAAAGGTATTGTATTTTGCCATCAGAAAAAGATCATCACAGAGAAACCGAAAATGCCCTAAGGGAAGGAAAAGGATCATTGGTCAGTGGTAAATGTAGAGATAGAATAATTCGGATTATAACAGAGGGGAAAAAGAGTTTCACTTTCCATCTGATCTACTCTTATTATGCCAAAATGGTTTAACTGAGTCTTTAGATACATGAAATACCTAAGACCTTATTTCTCTTTCTTAAGAAAGAAAGATTACTGAGGAGATGCATCCAAGGGAGAATGCCACACTAAGACAATAACCTTTGCTAAAATACTTGGGATGACAGAACTACAGTTTGAACTCTGTCCATTGAAAATTAAAGGTTGAAGGTTTATTGCCCATATTATGCATGGTAAGAAAACAGAAGAACTTGCGGTGATATTCATAGGGCTAAAAAATGGTTTGCAGAATTAGAATTTGAGACTTCTCTAAGTTTTATGGTAGTGAAGAGAAATCTGTATGGCTAAAGACTAAGCATAGCTCTTAGGTCTCTGGATGTGTAAATAAGTTGCACTCAGTTTATCAGATTAATATCTCAATTTGGCATATGCATTTTACTGATTTCATTCAGAAAATTTTGCAAAACTTTAGGTAGTGTTGTAAAGCACAATATCAGGGAGGAAACAGGAGAGAAAATCCTGACAACTAAATAAACTTCTGAACAAGCTGTGAAAATTTTGCATCACAGACTCCACAAGACCTTTCAGAAATGGCACCTAAGTCTCTATTTGAGTTCTTTTCTACTGCTTGAGAGGTGCCTTAGTGCACACAGATGTATGTACTACTGCATTACCTGCATGTGCTCAGTCTCCCAAAAGCAAAGTGCCACAAAGCAGATGCAGGGATGTCTAACTCCATCTTCTAACCTTAACCAAAGGAGGCAAGAGACTCCAGAATTAAAATGTGTCTTCTGTGCCTACCATGTAACTCTCACACAACCTCCCTGTACATCTGTGCTGTGGGGCAATTGAAAACCTCTACTTTCCTGCTGCAGATGATGCCCCTGAACAGAGCAAGCATCTGCAGTTGCTTTGGCTTGCTTTCAGCATTTTGAACCAAATCCTGTCATTGTTTTGCACACATCCATATTGTGCATCACTTGGGAGTGCAGTGTCTGATGGCCTGAGGCAGAATTTCTAATTTGTCAAAAAAACATTCAGCCATAAGCACCATATGATAATTAATCAATGGTCATTAAAGCAAGAGATAGCCATGATGTCTCTGATGTTTATTAAAGCCTTTCCATGGCATTTTAATCACAGTATTGCCATGGCAGGATCTCCTTTTATTTAAAACAAATGTTGTGCCATGAGAAATGCTTTACGATGGTTTTATTTTTTCCAGATTCCTGAGAGTCATTCCTAACGATTCTTTCTCTCTCTCAGTGACAAAATGAAAGCAGCACCAGGATTAAAATAGTACCTAGATCAGGAACCTCACAGACCTTAAATGCAAATGTTTGGGTTGGCTTAAGCTTTGGTCCAGACATCAGGCAGCATTACTACACCAGAACATTCACTGCCCAGAAAATGCAACAGGACTAAGGGTCTCTGAAATAAGAAGACAGAAAGTAAAATAAGAAAACAAAAGAAGGGGAGGAGAGGAACGAAGTCTACCACCTCATGGAGAAAAAAAAAAGAACATCTGATTTTCCAAGTGCAAACTCATGATTTAAAGCACAGTGATTTTGAAGTCTATACTTGCATCGAATCAAGTAGGATTTGAATTTTTTTTATGAGGAAAACGAAGTGTTATCCTGATGCATGTTTCAATGTTTTGAACATAAGTCTCTAAGGTTCATTTTCAAGACACATCTGGGGATTTGGGAACAGAGCCTCAATGATATTTAGGTATAAAATTTTGACTGAAATCACCAACAGTAAATGGAAAGGGAAAGAAGCTGAGCAGCTGGCTGTAGTGATGACTCAACCCTTTCAAAGACTGGTGGGAGTAACAGGGGCTTGAGAATTGTGGTTTTTAGACCCAGCTCCTGCCTGGTGAGGACAGGGAATATTTAAGATGTCTGTGGTGCATGGAGCAAGACCTGGTTTATTCAAGAGAGCAGAAGGTATTTCCCTTTAGGAGGCCTTACGTTCACACAACAGAACGTGGACATAGACATGAGTTAATACCCTTTCAGTGCTAAGTCAAAGCAGTTGCTCTCCATCAAGGGATAAAACATATCCACGAGACCAACTTTAGCTCATGACCTGTCATGGCATGCTAGTACTCTCTAGGTTTCTAACATGCCATAGCAGAGTAAGATGTTAACTGCAGTGGCAAGCTAAGGGGAAAGTTTAGAAACACATCAAAACATAGATATATATATATACTTTGTACACATGAACTTTCACCTTCAGGCATTCTTTTTTTTTTTTTTTTCCCAAGCCTTCCCTGATCTAGTTTTTCTTCTGGCACTACAGCATCTGAATTTTACAGGTTAACCTCACAGGTATGTCTCTCACATACATCATACCATCCTCAGCACTTTTGGCATTATAGCAGCATTACTTTACAGCTTAAAGTTTATGCTTGGTTGCTACCCAAACCAATCCTCCTGAGTAAGCCCAAGCATTGTAACTTTACAGAAATGCCATGAATTCAAGCCAAACATTTTTCTAACAAGCAAAATCACTTTAATCTTTTCTTGGTAAAACTATAGCTGCTGCGTATGTCATCCTATTCACAATTCATTCACTTACACTGAATGATCTGGGCCTTACAAGCAGCTAGTATGAACCCTTATATGAACCCAGGAGCTTTCTTCACTTTTACTCCTCCAGTTCTCTCCCCCATCCTGGCATGGGAGGAGCAAGCAAGCAGCTGCGTGGTGCTTAGCTGCTAGCTAGGTTCAAACCAGAACAGTCCTTTTTTGGCTCCCAACATGGGGCTCAAAGGGTTCAAGATAATGACAGGTTTATTTGGAATGTGCTAGACTGAATTTATCACTGTTCTTGCTGTTTAGCTGTTAATTGACAGGCTCCTATGCTTGCCATGGGGCTTGCTTGCCAGACTGTACATTAGAGCCTAGTGCTCCTTGGTGGCTGTTTTTTGCTTTCACTGTTCACTGTAGTGCTGTGCTGCTTATCATCAGCAGGGACCCCTTGCACCAGTGCAGGGAAGCCTTGCAAGGAACAGTGCAAGTGCAGCAGTAACCCGGCCTGAGCTGGCTTTGGTGCCCAACTAATTCCATGCAACACACAACCCTCCTGTCCTGAGTGACCACCAAAACAGATGGAGCCCAAACTCATGGACTAAATTAACACAGTGGACGTTTGTGGACATTTTACATGCGTTTTGCATGGCTGGTCCATAGACCAGGGGAATGTGTATCAAAGGATGGGAAGGCAGGCGGGTTGTTACTAAGGATGTATTGGATAGTGGGGGACATGAGCATGACGTAAATGGTATGGGTGGAGAATGCGCTGATTCTGGCTGGGGTAGAGTTAATTTTTTCCATAATAGCTGGTATGGGGCTATATTTTTCATTTGTGCTGGAAACAGTGTTGATAATACAACGATGTTTTAGTTACTGTTGAGCAGAGCTTAAAATAAAGTCAAGGCATTTTCTGTCTCTCACCCCACCCCACCAACGAGGATGCTGGGGGTGCACAAGGAGGCAGGAGGGGATACAGCTGGGACAGCTGCCCCCAGCTGACTTGATGGATATCCCATACCATATGGCATCATACTCAGCATATAAAATCTAGGGGAAGAAGAAGGAAGGGGAGGACGTTCACAGTGATGGCATTTGTCTCCTCAAGTCACCATTACATGTGATGGAGCCCTGGAGATGGCTGAACACCTGCCTGACCATGGAGAGTGCTGAATGAATTCCTCGCTTTGCTCGCTTGTGTGGTTTTTGCTTTACCTATTAAAATGTCTTTATCTCAACCCACAAGCTTTCTCACTTTTACTCTTCCAATTCTCTCTCCAATCCCGATGTGGCGGGAGTGAGGGAGTGGTTTTGTGGGACTTAGTTGCTGCCTGAGGTTAAACCACAACATGTTGCCACACAAATCATTCCCCACCATATTGCTTTTGGTGGTAAAATAAAGCAGCAGTTTCTAACAAGATCAGGAGAAAAGATAGCAAACTACTTAATCTCTTTTGTCTCAAGGGGCTGAGACTTTTTGGAAGTACTTGCTTTAATATATCACCAGAACTAAATAACTTTGCTACTTGAAAACCCCATCAGAAGAATTCTTCCTACTTGACCCTTACCACACGAACATGGACAAAAGGATTATTTAGGCAAGAATGATTTACATAAATACAAATTACATAAGAATGACAGGTCATTCAGCTGAAGTGCTCATTGGCTACCACATATGCTGCTTGGAATAGTGATAGGGTCTTTAGCATGGTAGCTTGAAATATTTTCCTCGTCTTAAAATTTGGTACAGTGATGAAATGACATTAATGGGATAAGGCAAATGTCAGTTTAATGTTAACAAAGACAATAGTCTCCTAGATAGTGTAGTTTATGTTACAGACCCAGGCTTACATTTGCTTTTTGATAAAGAAACAGGCAGAACATATCTAGTAATATCTGCTGCTCTGTTTTCAGAATCCCTTGATGCAAACAGCTTATTTAATAGGATACATTGTAATGCCAGTATCCGTGGTTCTCAACAGGATTTAGAGTTTCGAACACTGAAAACTCCACAGGGGAATTTTACTTTTCCAGTGCCTTCTTTTGATGAGCTGGTTGGTTGGCTTAAAAAAAAAAAAAAAAAAAAAAAAAAAAAAAAAAAAAAAGAATGAGGCTTAAGTAACAGGTTTAGAAAAAATTAAACCCTAAACAGTAAATCAAGCAAGTGCTTCAATAGAGTAACACAGACATATGTTCAAAGAGAACAGGATAATGCAGTGGTTTTGCTTCAAGTTCAGCATTCTTCCTTTGTCAGCCTTGCAGTTGTATAAAGTCAATACTGGCAGCTTTTCAACTCTGTTTCTTATAAGGTGTTTTCAGTGCCAGACTGGCAGCTCCTCTGCTTTTCCTAAGGAGCCTAGAGATGCCTTTTCTCTGAGTTTGGCTGGCAGGTACAGCAGATCCCATTCTGGCAGAAGGTATTAGAAGTGGTGGTTGTTCTGCCAGAGGGTACCTGTGAATCCTGGGACCGGGAATGGGTCTCAGCAGCCAGGTTTGCACGTGCCTTCCACCATCCCTGGGCTCAGAGGCGGGCACTGGCCACTCTGCATGTGGGTACGAAGCTTGGAAGTGCAGTGGAGAACTCCACGTTGGGGGCAAGCCTGAGGAGAATGGCATGGACACCAACCAGCCCGTCTGACCTGCCAGAGCTCCGGAGAGAAGCATGAGCCGGAGGCTGTGGCAGTTCATCTGCTCAATGAGGCTGGATAAGGCTGCAATGAGGAAGATCCTCGCTGTTCAACAGCTCAACACCTGTGTTACTGTGTGAGGGGAAAGTGTAGGACGGTCACTGCTTGCCCAGGGACTGCAGACCTACTGACCCTGCTTACACATATCCTTGGCTCACTGCTATGCCTCTCCCTGATTGTCTGAGACACGTTCCTGCTCCAATCATGCTTTCCATGGGAAGCGTGCTCCTCCTGGACAGACAGGGTCCAGCTGCCGTTATGCTCTGCTGAATTTACAAGTGCCTTGTATTTAATTCAGATGCTCTTCTTCCTCAGGTATTGAGAAATTTTCTTTTATTTCTTTCTGAGTCGCATAAGAGGAAATAAAGTAAAACCTTGTGTGCAGTGTCTGGGGCATGAACTGTGGCTGAGGAGGGAAGGTTTGGACAAACATTGTGTCTTCTGTCTTTTTAGCAGGAGGCAAAGTAGAATTTTCCACTTTCACAGAGTCGTAGCTTGGTCTGTCCACACGCAGTGCTAATGTCAATGGACAATGTGTCCCCTGTGGAGCATCCCAGGCACTCTGAGGCAGACTACTTGCCAATTGCACCTCAGGACATGGAGGATTCCCTATCCTTTCCCCAGCAGGTAGGAGGGAATGTGAGAGACACGGGGGAATGGAGGCAGATCTCTACTTGAGGTGACAGGCAAATTCCCTTCCTCTCCTTCCCAGGTCCCCCCATGGAATACTTATGAGGTTCTGTAAACCAAAGGCCAGGAAAACAATGAGGTACATGAAGGGCAATCTGGGGGGTTGCCTAGGGTTAGTCAGCACAGTTTAAGGGATGTGATGGGGAGAGATGATGGCTCCGTTTCTGGAGGAGACAACAGCACCAGTAACCTGCCCCTCGGCCTGTTCCTCCAACACGAAAGTAAAACTCTATGTCAATGTTTAGAGCGGCAAACACATGGGATGTGGGGTAATCCAGCACGTTTGGACTGCAGTGCTCCACAGACTGTGACCTTGGTATTTGGCCAGCCATTTCCCCCTTCACTTCAATGGGAAACTCCTTTTCCATTTCCTCTCAGCACAAAGTCTCCTGCATTGGTCAGATTTCCTTTGGATGAACCTTTTTTCTTTTGGGTGAACCTGATGAAGATGACTGACCACACCATATACTGCTGCTTAGACAGCTGGATGAGGACATCTCCATCCTTGGAGTCACTGAACACTCAGTTGGCCATGGCTGATGCTGGCCATACTCAGCTGTTGGAGGCCATCAGGGCAGTCTGGGGTGGGACCGAGTTCTTCAGCTTCATCCATCCATCCATCCATGGCTTCATGCAGAGCTGCCACAGAGCACTAAAGTGTCACTTTAAAGGTAATTGCAGGATGTAGGTCAAGGTGTGACAGAACAGACTGACAGACTGGGAAATGGCTGAGCCTTGGCCTTCATCTATTTCAAGGCCTTTCTTTGTAACCAGGTGTGGTTTGAGGAGGAGGAAAAGGAGGAAGAGGGGAGGATGGAAATTTTTATAATCCATCAGAATTCACCCAAGAGGAAACTAAATTCTTCCAATCTCACCCTAGGCAGACAAGTTTGGTTTTACTAATACATCAAAACTTCCACTTTTTGCTTTGTAACACATTCACAGCAAAACATAAAGCCATAAATCACAGAGCAGTGGGATGACTGATTTCCCTTAATGAAGGGAGACAGTAGGAGGAGAAGGTAAATCATACAGATGGGCTTGATTTGCAGCTACAAAAGTGATGTATCAGCCTACATACACAGACAAAACATACAACTTCCAGTTCTCTGCACCATTGCAGCTCAGTCCTGTTATTTACTGCACTCCTATAATCACTGCTGCTCAAACATCCTGCTGATACACCACAATTACTGCCAGTTTTTTTGCTCAGAGGAAACCTTTCTGTTCTGTGGAGGAGGGAAAAACCTTACTGACATTCCTAGTGCTCACCAGTGTAGGTCTCTGCTCAGTGTTACAACTTGCATGGTGGACCACACCACCTCGTCCCTAAACTGATGTTGCTGGACTCAGGAACGAGATTTCGTCGTCCTGAAGACCTGGTACCAGCAACATCTATTTCTTTATATGAGCTGAGCTCATATAAACAAATGGGTCACCAGAGCTTCCTCCCCTGCAGCTGCTGCAGTGTCTCCAGCAGCAGCTGGGGATGTAAACCTCTGTCTGCAATCCCAATTGTCATGTTCTTAACTCCTCGGGGCCAGCTGTCTGTGCCCAAGGCCCCTGAGCCCCACTCTGATACAACCCTTGTGGCTGCGTGGCCATGGCTTGGGTTGCTGTGGCTATTAGAGTTACCAGGAAGCCTTGGGACATCTGCAGGACAGAGCCAGGAAACGCCACAAAGGTGACACCACAGGCATACAGGGCAGCTGAGATGGCTTCACTACCAGCTCAAGGGTTTATGAGAAAAGCCCTATCACAGGAAGGTATAAAATTCTCAAGAAGCAATAAGTGAGGTGAAATAAGGGAACTAAGCACCATGGAGGATGTGCCCTGGGGCTGCAGAGACCAACTCTTCCCATGAGATGGTGGCTGTGCAGCAGCAAAGGGGCTGGGTGCTGAGTGGGAGTTGGAAGCTCACTAGTAAATACAAGCTTTGTTCTGCACAGCTCTGGGTGTCCTGCTTGCAGCACCTCCTTGCACATGCAAACAGTGACCCCAGGGGGAGGATCATATCTCTCTGGGGCTCCTGTACTACGCACCACAAACCGGGTACAAACAAGGCTGCTCCCAGGGAGAAGAGAGACTCTCCATCCACAGCAAAGTTTAGGATCTGAGTCATGCAGTATGAGCCTAGCCACAGCAGTTGGTGAACTGCATGGGCAAAAAGTGCTCCAAGGGAAGTAGAAGAAGCATTTACAGTGCCAGGAGAGCACTAAAGTCAGGACTTATTGAGGTTGCTGGCAATGGGCTTTGTGGAAAGTTGAAGCTACACTGACTACTCAAAGTGATAAAGGGAAAGCTTGGAGAGAAAATTGCAGATCTAGAAAAAGGAAAGATGGATTTTAAATAAGAGACTGAATTACTAAAGAATTGAGGCAGAAACACACATGCCTCTGCGGCAGACGTCCTCATCCATGCTGGGGGGGAGCAAGCCCAGGCAGGATGTGATAGATGGCTTACAAGAACTAATAAAGTAGACACTTGAGATCAGGATCCAGCTTGGCAACAAGCACCTGTAAGGACAATGGCAAGAGAGACTCAGCAGCATGGATCTGAAGCTTTGGTTTGCCAGAGGATGCCTGAATCTTTGGAAGACCTTGCAGGCTGTGGCTGCAGCCCTCCGAGATGGATCCCAGAGGGGGATATTGACCCCTGGGCAGGGGAGGGAGGTAGGTGGTCTGACCCCAGGCTGGCTTATGTGCAGCCACCAGGTTCTTCCTTCCCCTCTGACCTCTCCTCAGCAAAGCTCTGGAGCCCTGACCCTCCTCATGTCCCCAGTCACTGCTGGCACAGAGCTGCTGCTGAGGAGATGCAGTAGCAGGTTTGACCCAGATGGGAGTCAGAGCCTGGCACAAGCCAGAGCTGCGTGGTGGCTGCTGGGACACTGTGTGGATACCGGTGCACAGGAGTGGTGGGACTTGCAAGAGCCCTGGGAACGGCTGGGAGTGATCACAACCCCGCTGCAGCGCTGTCAAACCTCATCCCAGTGTCAGCAGCACCAGGGGAAGAAGCTGTGGGAGAACAGCAGGGCCCGCTGCAGAGGACTGCAGAGGCACTGTTGCTCTCCCTAACACGGTGCAGGTGTTCAGTTTGGAAGCAGAGAAGGCTGAGAAAGGACCAGAGGGGGTGGTTTTAATCAAGAATGCAGGTACTGAATACAAGAGCAGTTCTCATGCAGGAGGGACCGAGACAGCAACCTAATGCTGAGATTCAAAATTAAACCTGTGGTGATGGATGAATTGCTACCAACTGCTAGGGCAATTACTGAACCCGTAAATCAACAGCATTTGACTCAGCTCTAGCTTAAGAGAAAAATCATTCTGGCAGAACAATTTTACCAGGCACAGGTAGCTAGAAGATGTGAAGAGAAAGAATAAGGTCTGTGAAACAATCCAAGCAGTATAGCAATGCCACTAATTGTTTGCTCCATAGAAAAGAAGGTTAATGGAAAAAAGCCAGTATTTCAAAGCTGAGGCAAGGGCCAGAACTTTTGCAGAAAGGCCAGAACATTGGAGGTAGCAACAGAAGGGGGAATTTCAGCAGATCATGGAGCTGAGGATTGAAGGTGAAAACATAAATTTTGGTAGAGGGGCAAAATTTAGTGCATTTTAAGAACAACAACCCGAATTAACTAAACCACAAGAGCTGTAAAAGGAACAAGCTGTAAAAGCCGACCCAAAAAAAGACCTGATTTTGCCCACCTGCTCAAAACCTCCAGCTATGCCTGCCCAGACCCAACCATACTTTATGGCGGGCAACCAGCAACTGAAGCACTGATCACAACAAATTGAATGCAAATAGTCCCCAATAAGATATGTCATCCATCTTAGTTCAAGCTTTGAGAAAGTGTGCTCACTGAGGCTGGAGAAGGCATTCCAAAGGGAGCACATCAATATTGCTGTCTCCACACCTTTCTAATCTGGGCCACCCATGATGCTGGGGACCTCAGCTCCAAAACCCAAGGTGCCAACAGGATTACAGTGGGCATTAGGGTAAGAGTGCAAAGAACTACAAAGCCTACAGCTCTAGGGGCACTGGGCCTGGAAAAGCCATGCCAAAGGGAGCATGGCACCACACCACTTGCTGCCTCTACACCTTTCTAATAAGGGCCACCTATTGTGTTGGGCCTTATTCTCAGCCAGCACTGCTGCCAGAAGTGTTAGGATTAGCATTATGGTTAGGGTTAAAACAACCACAAAGCCTCCAGCCTCAGGATTACCTGGAACACTGGAAAAGGCATGTCAAAGGGAGCACAGTACTGCACCAACATTGCCACTGGGGTTGTTTACCAGTGGAAAAAGATGGAACTGATGGATATCAAGAAAACCTGTTCCAGCATGGGCTCCTCTCTCCACAGGACCATAGGCCCTGCCAGGAGCCTGCCTGAGTGTGGGTTTCCCATGGGATCACAGCCTCCTTCAGGCATCCATCTGCTCCAATGTGGGGTCCTCCACAGGTTGCAGGTGGACCTCTGCTGCCCCATTGACCTCCATGGGCTGCAGCTGGACAGCCTTCTTCACTGTGATCTGCACCATGGTGAGCAGGGGAATCTCTGCTCTGGCGCTGGAGCACCTTCTGCCTCTCCTTCTGCACTGGGTATCTGCAGGGCTGGTCCTCTCTCATTTTCTCACTACTCTCTCTGTCTGCAGTTGCGCAGCATTTTTTCCCTTCTTAAAAATGTTATTCCAGAGACAATTTCCAAAAAATGTGCCACTTCTGCCTCTGCACGTGGTGTTTGCTTTGCCTCTATCCACCACAGTCTCTTTTGAGCATGTATATGGGCAAGTGTCTTGGACATACAGAGAAGTGTGTTACACATATCCTGCTGCAGCATGAAAAATCCAGTGAGCCAGAGTGTTCTTTTACACAGCAGTGGCTAGTGGCCACTACTAACAGGTCCACAATTAACAGGTCCACAATTTCCTGTGTCTGGGAACTATCCACAGAAGCCATTTTAATGAAGGGTTCACAAGCCCTGAGATTATCCCTGGCTATCTCCACACTGTCAATAAGCTGTTCACAGCTGCTCTCACCCTGCCAAAGGCTATCCTGTCTTAAGCCTGATCTTGTGCTTTCTACTTCAATATGGTGTGTGAACCACTTCATGTGTCGAAGGGAAGCTCTACCATTGATTAACAAAAATTAAATTATAACATTCAGTTCACATTTATTCTGCTCTGGTTGCTGGAGTGTTTCTAAATGGGCAAACGTCCCTGTGATCGTGTCATTTGGCTCTCATAATGCCGCAGGCTGAACAAGGGTATAAATATGCAAAAGCTGCTCCATTTCGCTGTTGCGTGGATACTAAGCAGATGGATGGGTGAACGAAACCCTTTCTTAGAAAGCAAGTGCCCTTGTCAATACAGAGTGCACCCATCTGTCTCAGTTCTGCACCCAGTTTGGGGGGAAAAGAAGGTGAACACTATATTTAAACACTATCACATGTTTCTGAACAGGGTGATAGGATTAACAGCTTGGTGCTCTATTTCCCTTTCTGCAATGGCACATTCTGAGTCTCATTGGATGATGATCCCCTCTGCAGCACAGAAAGACACTCTGTCCCCATTTGCCTCCCTCCCTCTTCTGAAAAAAATGGGTACAGCCAACACATGTGCCTATGTATTACCACAGACCACATCTGCAGAGGAGTGTCTGGGCCGAGACTGCACCATTCATTCACCTTGTTAGGGTCCAGAAGTCTCTTCCACTAGATGCTGAAGGCATTGTTGGCCCAGTCATTGATCACCCCTGTTCAAGCAGTGGGGCCAGACCTTCCTCTAAACCCCTACTGCCCAAAGCAGCCATTCACAAATGGCAGCAGAGACCAGGACTTGGAGTTGGTGCTCATAGCAGTGCCCTGCTGGCGAGGGACTGGAGATGGTCTGGGTTGTGTCTTCTCTGATGAACTGACTCACACTGACCCTCACAGCTGTGTGAGCAGCAGAACCAGGATGTCCCAGCATCCAGGATTTCCCTCTCAATCCCAGCCACCTGGGCTGGGTTCCCTGGTGTCTGATAAGACAGGACCTCCTTTTTTCCCCTCCATGAGAAACCAAGTTTTCTAGCTATTTTCACTAAATACGTGCTGGTATTTTTGATTATTTGTTTATGTGATATATCTCGTTTCCTGTCCAGTGAGGTTGAAACTGGATCCAAAATTACTAGTGGGAGAAGCACAGAGGGAGAGCACAAGGACATGATCCCATATGCCTCACTTCCTGAGAAAATTCAGCCAAGAAACAGTAGATAGTCTGTCTGAACAGACAGCCAAAACTAGTTATAGTCCTGGTGTGGATCCACTGACCTTATCTGCTACACCAATCCTCCTCTCACTATCCTGTGTTAAAAAGAAAAGACGGGCAAAACCAGTACAACAACCCCAAAGGAAATGCATTCTGAGAAGACAGAAATTCGGCCAAGATAGATGATGATTTTTTTCTGGCTATAGTCCCCATGAAAATGCAGCTCACCACTCTGATGGAGTAATCAGGACAAGCATCCTGAGGGAGCTCTGCCAGCAAGAACCAGAGTAGAGTGTGGTCCCATGGCCAGATCAGCTCCAGAATTCAGGTGTTGCCTCCCTGGGAATCAGCAGGACCTCAGGGCAGGTATCCAGCTCAGTTTCAGCTCTAAGCACATGTTCCATGGCCTCAGTGTCGTCATCAGCATCCCGCATCCCACAGGTCTGACCAAGAAGGGCTTCATGAGGCATGTTCACAAAAGTGTGAAACCCAAGCAAAGGAGTGAGCAGGCAGTTATTTTTCCACCAAGGCCAAGTGTCACTTTTAGGGGGAAAAAAAATAGACCTTTTGTGAAGTTCTCACTTCCAATAAAAAATAAAAATAAAAATAAAAGAAAAAAAAAAAGAAAAGGAAAGGAAAAAAGAGATGGGCAATCACCAACCATACAAAGTTTAACAAGGGCAAGTGCTGAATTCTGCACCTAGGATGGGGCAACCCTGGATGTGTGCATAGACTGGGGAATGAGATGCTGGAGAGCAGTGCTGCAGAAAGGGACCTGGGGGTCCTGGTCAGTGGCAAGTTGAACGTAAGTCAGCAGTGCCCTGGCAGCCAGGAGGGCCAAGCGTGTCCTGGGGGGCATCAGGCACAGCATCGGCAGCTGGGCAAGGGAGGGGATTGTCCCGCTCTGCTCTGCACTGGGGCGGCCTCACCTCGAGTGCTGGGGGCAGATTTGGGCACCACATCAGTAGTGACTCACCATGACTCCTTTGGTTTCTTGCCTTGCTTCATGCAAACATGGTAAGTCCTTGTTCTTAATTTCCAGGCACTTGCTTACAGGCACTTACAGACCATCAGAGATCCAGGACTTCCAGCTGTGGAATGCCAAGTTCTACTATGCAGATGCTACTCCTCCGACAAGGAAAATAAGAAGTGCACCTGGGAACTGGCTTGTCTGAAACTCACCAGCAAGAATCAAATCACTCCAAGGCAGGTAATTAATTATGGCTCATTTCCAAAGGCAGGGCATCATTATCATATTCTAAAGCTACAGTTGTCCCTTAATCACCTTTTCTGTGGAAGATGTGGGGACTTCGTGTGCAATAAGCACTTTCAGTAACTATTTGTTTCAGTTTAAAGAGATGAATACTCAAATCACTGGTATTGAGCTGTTATGAACAGACAGAAAGGCACAAGAGACATTAATAAATATTCAGCAGGTGTCTGTAGAATAAAAGTATAAATACACAAAATTGCTCCATCTCATGGTTATATTAGAAAGCACAGGCGAGCGCAAATCCTTTTTTTTATATTGCTTCCGAGGGGATTTCTTGTTTAAAATTCAGTTGTTTTGTTTCTTCTCAAGCTTTCAGTTCGTCAGCTCACAGGGGATGCAGGACCATGGCCCATGTGGCAACAGGTCCACCTCTGCCACTGGCACTAGGAACCAGGTACCATTCTCACACCAGCTCCTTCCCCAACCCCCTTCTCAGGGGGCTGCTCTGCCCTGGGGGGCACACAGGGGCATACGACACCCCAGGGAAAATCAAGCCACTGGAGATAGAGACAGCAGGGCTAAAAGTCTGGTGTGGTCCTGCCTTGATACTTGGTGTGGCTTCAGATCTGGGCATCTGCCATGCCCCACATCGCACGGATCTCTGCAGAGTTCTCCCCTTTTTTCCTAAGCATTAATCATGTGGAAACTACTGAAGGGCAAGTGTGCTTTTAGTGAGTAGGGAGTGCCATGGCTGTGTAATGCTGCAGAGAGCTACAGACATGGGTTTCTTTTCCCTCTCCCAGCCTCTTATGCCTCGGTTATCCAGAATAATTACAGTGGTTTATTTTCGTGGTGCCTCTATAAACTTAAGCATAGGCAGCTATTCCAAATTATGCCATGAAATGTGGGGGAAATGGTAAATCCCATACCCACTGTGGGCACAGGGGAGGAGAGTGGGGCTGAGCAGGGCACCCTGGCCTGTGCAACATGGCCCAGCCCTGCTGCAATTCACTCTGATGTGCTTGCACTGATCACTGTTCAGTCACTGCACCCTCAAATAGCCATGGGTAACCCCAAACCTCAGGGAACAAAACCTCTCGCAGGATCACTTTTTCACAGCAGGCAGGGGAGACAAACAATGTCACCTGCACTTCAAGCTGTCAAGTCCAACTGGTCTCAAAAATTAACTAAGCCTTTCCTCTACCTATTGCTTGTGCTAACAGAAGGCACTAACTGACCTTGCAGCTTTTTTTCAGAAATTCAACTATTACTCACTCTAAGTATTCCTGAAGCATACACTTGCTTCGTCTTTCCAGAAATCTGTGCATCTTCTTGCTTATATGGAGTAGTACTACTGCTACGAACTCTGCAGAGCCAGGAAATACCCACTGTGTCCTTCTCCCTGAAATTTAAACTGTTTCATTTCAGCCCCACGTGGGACCACTTTTGTGATCAGCAAATATGTTTTTCTACTTCTTAAAACATAGTTTCAAGAATGCAGTCAATGTTCAAACCCCTAATTTGACAGCTGTACCCTGAAGTATAGTCTTTTTTTTCCAAAGCTGTCAGAAAATGTCTGTAATTCCAAGGAAGGAAGATGACCCCACTAGCATTTGAAATGTGCCCATGCTGCAGACAGATGTGTCAGTGCTTTAGAGAAGTAACTGGTCAGTTTTATGATGCTAATGCCAGTAATATGATTCCCAAAAGACTGTATATCATCAAAGGAAAATTCTGTTTTTAAATGCAGACATAGAGCAAAATTAGAATCACAAAATAATTTAGACTGCAGTGCACCGCTGCTGGTCATGTAGTCCAGTGTCCACTCAAAGCAGAGACAACTTCAAAATAACATTAGGTGGTTCAGGGCTTTCCAAGTTTGTTTTTTTTTGGGTGAGTAATTTTTTTTTATCCTCTGACCCTGAAATTACTATTCCACATCTTGGCTAACACCTCCGCAGGCACAGGAGCACTGCACAGGTCCGTGGACTTCGGCACTCTCCCTTCCCTTCATCTGCAGCATCTGCATTGAGGTATCTCAACAATCTCTCCTCCTCTCTCCTCTCTCCCCTCCCCTCCTCTCCCCTCCGAACCTCTCCCCTCCGAACCTCTCCG
>VZTE01006369.1:3205907-3243575 GCA_013397775.1 Eulacestoma nigropectus | reverse complement strand
CCCGCCACCAGGGAGAGCAGATAACCTGAGCAAACACTGTGATGAATCCGGGGTCCGCAGTACTCGCATGGCCCGCTAGACGGTGCCGTCCTAAAGGCGTAAAACCTTTAGAGTCAGACTCCAACTCTGCCTTTTTTCTGGAAGATGCCCTGAGTGTGCCCAGGGGAGCGGCGGTGTGCTGCGGGAGCAGCGCCCGGGGCCGCAGGAAGACCCCCTCTGCCCGCCCTCTGCCCGGAGATGCCCACCCGACTCCCCCCGTCGGGCCACAGGCACCACCCTAGGAATGCCCCCGCGGGCCCGGGGATCCCGGGGTGCCCCGCTCAGCCCCGTGCAGCAGCGGATGGACGCAGCCAGGCACGTGTCCTTGCAGAGTGGCGGGTCACAACAAAAAGAAGTCATGCCAGAGTGGCAAGTCACACCACATGAGCAAAATTTCCAAGGCAGTGCTGATGTATTTCCTCATCCAGATGCACTTGCACGCCATGGCCAGGAGCACAATCATTCCCAAAGCTGGCAGAGCACAAACCCCTTGGAGGGTGCAGAGCTCAGCCCTGTGTGCAGTCCAGCCTCCGGCCCAGGGGAAGCCAGTACCAGCAGCTCCAGGAAATACTCAATCTTTCCACCTGCTGTGCACCTCCTGGTGTCTTATCCCATCTCCCCTTGACTGGTGAAATGAAGGGCTCTCTGTCCCCACAGAGGGCCTGGCTCCAGGATAAGGAAAGGATTTTACATAATCCTGACAGTGTCTCAGAGATGCAAGCACATGAAACATGGTTATCAACATGTTATCACTTCATGCCAGGTATTTCCCACTTTCCACCACACACTCATGCTGAGACATAACACAACCCTGCCCAAATTAGGGCCCTCTGCTCCCTTCTCCCTGAACGTGACTGTTTGGAGGGGCTTTGTTTTCTGGGATGTACCACATCTCCTTTTCAATGGCAAGTGGCTGTGCCACTGCCACAAGGCATCCCTAGAGATGTGCTGCCCTAGGAAAGCGTCACTTAGCCGGAGAGCACACCTGAGGAGAAAAACACAAGGGTTAGTCACCCAAATTGCTACTCCCGTGAGGCACAGGTAATTTCTAGACCCTCAGAAGAGGTGCCGTCATCACTGCCAATGAAATCTCCTGAAGCAGGAATTGGGGAGTCATTTCCAAGGAAATGCTGCAGTTTACTCATTGGATTGTCTCTTTTTGCTCATATTTGGCACTTTCAGGAGGTATGTACCATTCACAGAAAGCTTCATCAAGTTACATTACATTTATATGCTTTTATGGAGTGTGAAGGTCCTGTCTTGCATTTCTCTAATTATGCAATTCACAGAAAAAACTGTTATGCTCTATACCACCATCCCAGTTAGAGTGACTTACCCTCTTGTCCAAAACTCCTAGGTGTTTGTTTGCTTGTTTGTTTTTAACATGGCACAAGCAAACAGAGGTGGAAACACAATGATCCGGTGAGTTAGAACATGAGGTTCAATCTCAATATCAGATCTTCACAGTAGTTTCAAGAGAAAACTCCTTTTAAGTCTCTTCCAGCCCAGATTAAAATGTCACCTCGTGTCTAAAGAGGAGCCAGCACAGCCCACAGCTTTTGCTCAGACAAGGCACAGCCACCTAACATGGTTCCCAGATAGGGCACCGACAAGGCTGTGTTTCCTGACTTCAGCCAGTATGTTCCTCCTGCTTTCCCACTCTTTCCCTCTGATTTTCCTTAGTCTAGGAGCAGCCACAACCAAGATACTCCAAGCTTCTGTGTGAACCAACCCTACAAGAAATGGCAATGCAGAGCACACAGCTCTCAAGGCAAAAGAAGAAAACCTTTTTGCTTAGCTGAGGAGCTATCAGTTCACATCCCCTTGGGCAGATGATTCAAAATGAACTTGGGTCTTACTCAGAGGAACTCGAGACTGTAAATAAGAGACCACCTCATCATCAGCCCTGAAACTGCTTTTCAGGGAAACCATTTTGCAAATTGGGTCATACTCACTAATAGCCTGGTGATGACCAACACTGTGCTGTTGCAAATGAAGCATTCACCAAAAGCAGTTCAACCAGTGCTACTGACAGGTCCAAATGGAAGATCAAGGCCTGAGGCTTTGTCTAAAATCAAAACTTTCTGTAATTTAATGGAATTCAATTAACAAAGCAAATTAATTAAACCAGTGCAAATGCCTGAGCAGGCTATCTAAATCTGCTGTGCCTTAAGGCTTATTTACAAACAGTTTTGTGCTGCATTGACCATTCCTGTATAGCTTCTTTATATCAGTGTAACTCATCTGTGGAGAGACCTCATTATATCACACCAGGGGATGCCCTGATTTAGCTAGAGCGATTTCCAAACAGACTTAGTGAAAACAATACAAGCATTGTATGTGTGATTTCAAACAACTACCCAATTGATTTAAGCTAAACTGGGTTTAGATAAAGTTAAGATGTCCCTACAATATTGTGTTAGTTGTAAATCACTGCATATGCTTTCACCTTCTCCAGAGGAGAAACAAATGGTCTCATTAGTAAGTGAGACTAGAACAAGACGTGCATTAGCTCTAAGCTGCCGTGAGCAGGCTCTGAACGTAGCTGATGCGTTAGCTGAAGATGAGTGTCATCAGCACAGCGTGCTCACAGCACAAATGTACCGAGAACACGGCCAGTCCTGCATGTCTCCTGATTTTAAATCATCCACATACTTAAACCACTTGCAGTTCATTGCTGAAAGGCATTATCATCAAGCAGCAGCACCTCTTATCTTTCTCCCCTGGGGCATCACTCCACCATCACATGCTAATAGCCATAAGCCACTTTTCATCCAGCACAACCAGGTAGCAAGATTAATGCAGAATCTTGTCTGCTTTAATGTACTCAGCTTCTCCCAGAACAGCCACAAGCTAAATGTGGCTGAGTGGTTTTGGCACCAGAGCTATGAGATTGTCTTCTTAACCATCACATGACTGCATTTCCCAGGAAGAGACTTGCCTACAGTGAAGATCTGCATAGCTGCCTTGCTTCTGGAGAAATAGGTAACTACATAAAATCAGTGTTTATGGAACAGTTTGTTGGCTTCTCTTGACTTAACTTGAGTGCCAGAGATCAGGTTCAGGCCTTTGCTCCTGGTTGTGTCACCAGCCCTCCGTATGGTCCTAACCCCTTCTGCGACTTGGCTCCTCTTCTGCCTCTTTGTCTCTCCTGTATGTGGAAGTCACAAATATTTTGGGGCAGGAACCAGCACTTCATCCTAAGAGGTTTTCAAGCCTCAACTGGATGAAGCCCTGAGCAGCCTGGTCTGATCTCAGAGCCAACCTGCTGTGAGCAGGAGGTTGGAGCAGACACCTCACAAGCTCCCTCCCGAAGTGAGTTATCCTGTGGTGCTGTGATTCACAGCAAATAGCACATAGAATCGGTGTGGGTTTGGGGAAAAGGGTATGGAAAAGGCTTCAAATAACAAAATATTTTTGGTGGTCACATCATCCTTACTAGAAGAGAAAAAAGTATTTTCTCCATTCTTAAATATATGGAATTCATCAAATTAAAAGGGAAAGTCTACCTGAACATTCAACATAGTATTTATCTCATGGAGAGCTTTGGGAAGCAATAGTAAATGAACAATAAATTCTGTCTTCTGGGAATTCAGGCCAAAACTTTCAGCCTTGTCTGTAAGAGTTTTAGCTTGTCTGTACAAAACCAGAAAAATTAAACTACAGCTACTTTGGCTAAGTGTAGATTAGGCCATGGAAGTTTGAAATTAAACCAGTATAAATGAAATCATCGTGAAGGTCCAAGGTTAGCTCCTGTATACAGCCTCCTTCTTAACACAATCAATTCATTTCCTCTGAAGACTCAGAAGAATAGTATCAGTAACCACAGCAACACTGAAACGTAAGTATCATTTTTAGCTCCATGGTGTAGGCTGCACAAAATAAGAGAACACATTTTGAAAGTTTTCATCTCAACCTACTTTTTTTTGTTGTTGTTTTCTTTTGTTATATTAATAACAAAACATGTATCTGGGATTTTTTTAATCATTCTTAAAATTTTCATTGGCAGATGATTGGTTTACATTGATTGTAGCTCACAGAGAGGAAGTCAATGAAGCCTCAGCTTTTCTGCCGCCCATGGCATTCTTCTCAGCATTGAAGAGATAAACTTGGTCGCTTGTCCTTATCCTTTCTGGACCCAAAGCAGAGTTTGAAACCCCTGTTGCAAACCATGGAAGAGACCCAAATGGTATTTCTGAGTGTCACACCAACCAGCCCAATGGATCTCAAATATACAAATCGGTGGCTTCCCTCCTGCAGCTGGTGGACAGCCTAGGCTCATGCATGAGCGCTTGTCCTGTGGGCCCTGCAGCATCAGGACATGTTCAGTCAGCCCTCAGCACTGGGGGCCTCTGCACCATGTCCCGATAGTGCCGGGGGCATGACTGGCCCTGCCCAGGACAGCATCCACCTGAGAGGAGACTTCACAGCAGGATGCTCATACAGCCACCTCTACACCCCAGGTGCACCAACACACTGGACACACTGACTCTGAGAGATCAACGTGAGCCTTGCGAGGCATCGTGACCCTTCATTCAGAGGGGTACAGGCTACCAGAGAAGGTTGCAGCACAAACCTCCATCTTGAGCGGAGCTGCAAAGGTGATGGAGTTCTACAGTTCCAGAGGCACCCCTGCAAGGCACTTCCCTGTCCTGAGAGATGAGATATATCAATGTGCACTTCTTATTGAGATACCTGGACAGGTCAACTTTTAGGATTACTGTATTAACCTTCAGGAGCCTAAATAGAAGCCAAATAATTTATCAGCAGTCCTGGCTAACCAGGGAGGTCCCAGATGACTGGTAGTTGGCAAATGTGACACCCACTGATGTGGAGGATCTAAAGGAGGATCTGGGGAATTGCAAGCCTGTCAGCCTGGCCTCAATACTGTGGAAGGCCATAGAACAGATCATCCTGAGTGCCATCACATATCACATTCAAGACAACAAGAGGATCAGGTCCAGAGAGCATGGGTTTGTGAAAGGCAAGTCCTCCTTGTACTGTAATGTCTACTGCAAGGTGACTTCTACTGCTTAGTGGATAAGGGAAAAGCTATAGTTGTTGTCTACCTAGACTTTAGTAAAGCCTTTGAAACTGTTTCCCTCCGCATTCTACTGGAGAAGCTGGATGCTCATGGCTTGAGTGGGTGCACTGTTCACTGGGATAAAACTGTCTGGATGGCCAAACCCAGAAAGTGATGGGGAATGGAGTTACATCCAGCTGGGGGCTGGTCACAAGTGGTGTTGCCCAAAGATCAGTTTTACAGCCACCTCTGTTAAACTTCTTCACTGATGACCTGAATCGAGAGCCCCCTCAGTCAGTTTGCAGATGACACTAAGTTTGGCAGAAGTGCTGATCTGCTGGAGGGCAGGAAGGCCCTGCAGAGGGATCTGGACAAGCTGGATCGAAGGGCCAAGGCCAATTGTATGAGGTTCAACAAGGCCAAGTGCCGGGTTCTGCACTGGGGTCACAACAACCCCAGGCAGCGCTACAGGCTGGGGACAGGGGCTGGAAAGCCGCTTGGTGGAAAAGGACCTGGGGGTGCTGGTCAACAGCAACTGAACATGATCCAGCTGTGCCCAGGTGGCCAAGAAGGCCAGTGGCATCCTGGCCTGGGTCAGCAATGGTGTGGCCAGCAGGATCAGGGCAGTGACCATCCCCCTGTACTCAGCACTGCTGAGGCCACACCTCGAATCCTGTGTTCAGTTCTGGGCCCCTCACTGCAAGAAGGACATTGAGGGGCTGGAGCGTGTCCAGAGAAGGGCAACGGAGCTGGGGAAGGGTCTGGAGCACAAGTCCTGTGAGGAGCAGCTGAGGGAGCTGGGGGTGTTTAGCCTGGAGAAAAGGAGGCTCAGGGAAGACCTTATAGCTCTCTACAAATGCCTGAAAGGAGGGTGTAGCCAGGTGGGGATCAGCCTCTTCTCCCAGGTAACAAGTGACAGGATGAGAGGAAATGGCCTCAAGTTGCAGCAGGGGAGGTTTAGATTGGATAATAGAGAAAATTTCTTCATTAAATGGGTTGTCATGCTCTGGAATAGGCTGCCCAGGGAAGCAGTGGCGTCACTATCCCTGGAGGTATTTAAAAGATACGTAGATGTGGCACTTAAGGACATGGTTTAGTGCTGGACTTGGCAGTCTTTGTTTTATAGTCAGACTTGATGATCTTAAAGGTCTTTTCCAACCTGAATGATTCTATGATTCTGTGGATTCTATGGAAAGTTTCTTTTTTTAGCCAAATACATTAGAAGAAAAAAATAGAAACAGCAGTATTCACAGTGCAGAATCACTTTTGCTGAAAGACTTGACAGGAAAAGAAGAAACTGAATGAAATTCTGTGAGGTCCTGACGTACTGCTGCTTTTATGCAACGAAGAGTCATTTGTTTCATTTATCACATGTCACTCTAGAAGGAAGTGCTATTACATAAAAGTACAGCTATGAACTTTCTCAAAATACTTGTCTGATACCTTCCCACCTCCAGCAAGAGATTTAATAACTCCCACAAAGATTCTAAAGTCTTTGAATACCTCTGTATCCATGTCTTCATTTTTCCCTAGTTTTAAATGAGTTATTAATCCAGGAGCAAATGTGTTTTTTGATCCTTGGCAACTTATTATTTTTGAAGGGTCTGTAGTGTTCCATCTTCCTGAAAGCCTTCTGGAAACCCAAGTACATGAATGAGATTGCCTTAGCCCCCATGAGAATTTTTTAGGGATGGCCTTACCTCAGTGTTGAACCACAGCAGTTTGATGGTGGGTTTTTTTGTTGGTCTTCCTACTATTGAGAAGGATCGTGCTTTTGTTCAAATCTGTGGTATTTTCAGACAGTTCTTATGTCATCTGTGAACACTTCACCCTTTCATTTGTTTCCTTTCAAATCTAATTATTTTTATATTGCTTTTTGTTGCTTTAGGGTTTTTTTTTTAATTGAACATCGTGGCTTTGACAGTAGGATTTTAAACCCAAGCCTGTGTACAGCTCCATTTTCAGTGGAGAGCTTCTGTTCCACTTGCTTTTTCTCTGACTAGCTTCTCTGTGGTGAAATTTACAAATACAATCATACTGCACATACTTAGTTTATATAAAGAAGCTCATGTGTCTCATTGGGTTTCCTGCATTTGTCATCACTGTAGTCATTCTATCCATCCATCCTGGGCTAAAGTATAGTAAAGTATAGTTTTAAAACTGCGTTTTTAGTATTCAGGTCTGGAGCTCTTATGCATGGTGACTTGGTGTTTTGAGTCAATCACCTTATCTAATTACCTGATTTGACTTCATGTCTTCTTTAATATACAACAGCACCGTTAGAGCTGGGCAGCCACTTTTTTTTTTTTCCTTTTTTTTTAATAATGATTTTTTCTTAATTGTTACAATATCGCAATAATTACTGTTTTCCTTTCCAGTTCTGAGGTGTCTGCTATGTCAACTTTCAAATTTAAAAGCAAACATACCTGTTCCATGATTTCAGCTTTTAGACTTCTAGCATTTCAGGGAAGCACACCCCCTTTGATACAATTACCTGTGTCTGTGTGTGTGTGTAGTCACATGCACATGCACTTTGTTTAAACAGGAATTTTTTCCTCAGAATAACCTTCATTGTTTCTCTCCTGGGCTATCAGCCTCTACACTGCCACTCATCTGAAGATGTTGTTTTTCATGCCTTTGTGCCAGAGGACATGCTTTTCAGATGCTATAGCTCTTTGCTTTCTCACAGTTGTTTATTAATCCCCCATACTACTTTTTCCACTTTGAATATCACCTTCCATTTCTAGCTTTTCTTAATGTAGAACCCACATTTTCAAAAGCTTCCTGTGTGTGTGAACTCTGCCTGACTTCTTTTCCTCATTTCCTAAATCATAACCAGAGACTGATTTTCAGTCTTTCTGTACTGACACATGGCATGGGAGCATTTCAGCAAAGACAGCCGTGGGAAAAGGCACACCACTGTGCAGCTACTCCTTAAAAGTTTAGGTAGAGATCTACAAGATCTCCCGCTGTTGCATCTAGCTGGCATCAAAAACCCAGTTACCTACCTGCTGGACAACTAAAACATCTTCCATTTTAACTTGCCTCCTCCCATCCATGAGGAAAAATTTCCCATGGCACTCCCGAACAGAGTATCTCTGGCACAGTCCTCACAGAGCAGAAGGGGTCTACCAACAGGATAATTTCCCTCTCTGGCAGCTTGCTGCCTTTCTGCCATTAAAGTGTTTTCTCTGCAACAGTCTGTGTAGCTGGCCTAGAGGTAAGATTTTTTTTTTTATTTGCCTCAAAGTTTTGGTGATGAGCATTTTTCTTTATTTCCAGCTTAGTTTTGTTTTTTTCCCCTTAGCCTCACTAGCAAGCAGTTTGCACTGAACTAAGCCCATTTTCCCAAATGAAAGACTTCTCTCCTCTGATAAACTAGGATGATCCAGGGGGATTTAAATCTGCAATACAGTGCAAGTCAAACTATATCAATTATGTGTTATCCTACAGAAGACTGTTCACGTACGTGAACAAAGAGAATATGACAAAGCCCTAGAAGTGTTTATCAGATTTGAGAGATTGTGTAACAGCAAGAGGTGGTGAACAGTAGGTAGGTAGCATTTATACGTGTCTTGTGAATCATAAGCTTCTTCATAGTAGGGTTTAACACAGGAAAGTTATACCAAAAGTACGGTCTGCTTGTCTTCAGAAGCAGGGAAGGGCTTTTCTTCAAACAGACAGCTACAGACCCTTTTATTTCACCAAAGAAATATCAGGGGAAAGAAGGCAAGAGGCATAATTACTGAAAAACATTTTGAAAATTAATAGCAAAAACGTATTTTGAACCTAACAGGCAGACAGACCCAGTATCTTGTCAAGATACTGTCAGGGTGTGTTGAGTTTGGGAAGTTCATCCCCACAACCAAAGTCTCTGATAACAAAAAAGATGCAGAAGTGTCTCTGGTGGGTGCAAGCTATTGGGGCACTTATTACCCCCACACCAAGCTGGGGCTTGTGCTCATGTGCCAGTGCAGGACCTCAGGCTCAGAGGGAGGCTTCACACTGACTTTAGCAGATAGTGCCTGGCTCCTAATCAGCCTGTACAAAGGATATGCCTATAAACAGCTTAGTCTCTCTTTGCGATACTGGCTCCTTGGTGATTAAAAAAAAAAGTTTCAGTATTACAAATACAAAATTATGTGGGAACAGCAATTACACTCCCCTCACTGTAGCCCAAAGCAGGGAGGAAAGTTATTTCATTTTTCTCCAGGAGTTCCTGTCTGCCATTTTGGGGAAATGTTGAAGCCCTGGATTGGTTTGATCAAAGCCTTCCTATACTGTCAAACTTGCAAAAAATTCTTGAAGTGTAAGGGACTGAAACCTGTCATAAAGTATGCTGTAATGGTACATTTTTTTGAAGATGTTTGTTATATTCTTTTTAGCAGCACTTGGAAATAGGCATGTCCTTTAATTCCTTAGCAGCTGCCAGTTTAGTGCTTCAAACACGATATAATTCACTGAGTCAATGAATCAATTCCTTGTGCTTCTATGTGCTTCCAAGGGATATGCTCATTGAAATGTCTGGCAAAACATTTCTTTGACCTCTTCATTCACATCACGATGAAAATTCTACAAATAAGCTGAAACTGTAGGTTCACTTAAGTGGTGTACTCTGAGTACCAACAGAAAAATCCACTAAATCATTTCCTAATCTCTTAATATTCATGTCTCTTACACTGAATCTCAATTGTGCATACTCTGATCTCAGTGTGAAATATTTGGGATTAATGTCCGCATTTTAAAAAGCAGATGCTGGTTCTGGTGGCCTCGGTATCTGAGGACCAGCTTGAGAAATTTGACCTGAAACTGGATAGAGGATCTGATTTGCAAGTGGCACAGAGCCTCCTACTCCAAAAATCAGACTAATTCTTCTTGACTTTTCTAATCCAAGTCTAATCCTAGAGTAGTTGTTTCTGATTGATTGTTCTACATTGTCATTTTTATTGCAGGATGGGTTACAGGCAGTGGGAAAAGGAAAGCTCAAGAGACGAGAGCGGCCTGTTTTTACCTACCAGCCCATAAAGTCTCTCAAAATCTTCTAAATCTCATCAACCCTTTCAGTTTCTGTTCACTCAGGAGACAGCAGTCTCTTCACACCTAAGGGCAAGAACAGTGCCACATGTGCCCTCTCCTCCATGCTGTTCTGCACCAAATAGACCCATCAGCCATGACCTCAGGTATGCAAGGGAATGGCATCTAATGGGAATGCTGCAGCTTTCGGTGTTATACAAGTAGTGCCTATCTACAGGCTTTGAGACAGGCAGATCTCTGAGGATGACCTATAATCGAAGGAGAATAAAGCTCTCCCACCAAAAGCTGACTCTGGCATCAGAAAGGTGAAGTTCCCATCAGCTACAAGCAGCAACAAGGAGAGAAAAAGATGCGTTTAAAAGAAGCAGTGTCTGATGGAGCTCTCAGACTTACACATCAAAATAAGAAGGCTAAATTAGAGGCTATATGTCTTTCTGTGTAAGAGATGCTTTTTGGAGCCATAGGTGGTGGTTTTCTTCCTGTGCTGATTTCAGCTGGGGTAGAGTTAATTTCCTTGACAGTGGCTGGTGTGGGACTGTGTTTTGGATTTGTGCTGAACAGAGTGCTGATAATACAGGGATGTTTTTGTTATTGCTGAGCAGGGCTTGCACAGAGCCAAGGCCTTTTCTGCTTTTGTACTGCCATGCTGGGGAGGGAGCGGGGGGTGCTTGGGAAGTTGGGAGGAAACACAGCCCAGACAGGTGACCCCAACTGACCAAAAGGATATTCCAGACCACCTGACATCATGCTCAGTTTATAGAGTGGGGACAAGAAGGAGGAAGGGACGTTTGAAGCGATGGCTTTTGTCTTCCCAAGTCACCGCTACATGTGATGGAGCCCTGCTCTCTTGGGGATGGCTGAACACCTGCCTGCCCATGGGAAGCAGTGAATTAATTCCTTGCTTTGTTTTGCTTATGTGTGTGGCTTTTGCTTTCTCTATTAAACCATCTTTACCTCAAGCCACGAGTTTTTTATCTTTTACCATTCCGATTTTCTCCCCAATACCACTAGTAGGGGAGTGAGCAAGAGGCTGCATAGGGCTTGGCTGCTGGCTGGGGTTACACCATAACATTTTCTCATCTCATTAAAGAAAATCTTAAGCCTTGAATATGAGATTGTATCATAAGCAGCCTTAATCAACTTAATATCACAACTCTATTCTCTGATCTTGGTAACACATAGTTTGTAAATACAAGCCCCCTGTTTCTTCTGTTTTGAGATAATCAGGCTTCTCAGCAAGGCATTTTGAAAACTGAATTACTTTTGTTGTTCATCATAACTGCAAATTTATGCAGTTCAAATTCAGTAGAACTGGGATGTGAGGGGGAAGTGCGCAAAAAATATTACAAACATACCTATCAAAAGGGAGATCGTTCTCTGCCATAGGTTGAATTTTACATATTCATTGAAAAGGAGTTAGGAAATAATTCTGTAATGAAAGACTTTTTAGCACAAGATAAAGGGGACAAATATAAAAGCAAACCTTGAAATCCCAAGTCCGTATATTTAAAGTCTGACTGGTGTTCCCTGTCAGAGCCAAATTTAATATTCAAGGTCAAAAGAAAACTTGTACAGAAAATCCCTTTCTAAGCCAAGATAGCTCATTAATCTGATTGATTGAAAAAATAGCTTGGGAAGGGAGAAGTGTGCCTTTTTGTTCCTAAACATAAGATCAGTACATTTAGTGGTCAATGTTTCTGGAGTTTTAGTTCGACTGAATGAAAAGAATTGATTTTCAGAGGTTGGGAGTTGGAACATTTGCCAAATCCAGCAATTTTTGTCAAGGTGTCAATCTGTTTACTTGGAAATAAGATGTCTCAAGTGATTTGTCAGCATTGAAGGGTACAAACCAAGAGCTGCATTTTAGAATTTGATCATTTCAATGACTCCTAAAATGCTTTGCAACCATAATGAAACTTAGGGCACAGTTGGTAACAATTGCCCATTTTTTGGTGCTTCTGTTATGTTTTCTTATTTAAAACAGTAACCCTGGATTTGTAAAAGGCAACCCAAGGAGGAAAATCAAGGTTCTTCGTGCCATCATAAAGAAGCCGTAGGCTCATATGACTGAAAATCAAGGTCCTGATTCAAACCTCACTCTAAAATCAGAGGTGATGACCAAAATACAATTCATTTCATATGATTCATTGAAATGGAAAATAAATGATAAAATCACACTTAGAGAAAAGTTAATATCAGGTAGGAGAAAAAATTGTAAGCTTTCTGCCTTTTGGCAAACTTTTCAGTGTCAAACATTCTCCAGAGATGCCGAAGTCCAAACCAACCTCTCCATTAGCACCTTTAAAACTAAGATAATTTTATTTAAAGTCCTGGAATGCAAGATACTGGTACAAGTAATGAAGCACAATTAAGGCAACTGCAGAAAGAGTGGCAGTGATTGATAATGTTATGTGCAGTGGTACTTGTCAGTCTCAAATTCTGGTCTAGATGAAATGAGTAAGATAATAGGCTGAGTAACCTGCTATACTGTGCAGAAATTAGTAACCAAACCAGCATTAGTTACTCAGTGCACAGATAGAAAGACATAGAACTTTAAATGGTCTTTCCAGGTCCCTCCATTCATTATGACAATTTTAAACGTCAAGCTTATTACTCAAGCCTCAATTTTACTGACAAAAGACCTTTACTTAAAATCATAGCAGACACAGCAATTTTCCAAGTACAGAGCAAAGGGTTCCAGAGTAATATTGCTACAGATTTTGGACTTTGGATGTATTAATCTCACATAACTTCAGCTGTCTAAAAGTTAGGTATCCAGCCTCAGTTAAAAACTAAGTCCTCTCTCTAGTCAAGGTGGAAGTGAATCACCCTTTAAATGTCTTCCTCTGCCTCTCTGGCCATTGATGGAGGCTATTTCAAAGGCTTAGCCTGGACCTTACTTCTGGATGACTGGAGTTAGTCTGCCATGGCTTCAGTGCCCCACTGCTACAGACCCCACACAGGGGGTCTTTGAGGTGTGATGAAAGTGTTCCAGGTGATGTGGTGCTCTTCTGACATTGATTTCTCCAGCATGTTTGCAGTATATGAAAGGTGTCTGTCACTAATCAGTCAGCATTTTGGGGTACCTCATCTCCTATATTTGGCACTTCACATAATACCATGTTGCCAACACTGACTTCTCAGCTGTAACCAGTACATGTGCAAAAAACAGATGGAAATAACTGTGTAATGGAAAAACTGGATTTAGAATAACTCTTTGTTAGAAGAAACCAAGTTTCAGAGTTAATAATATAGAGGTAAATCAACCTAGCAAGATAGATGAGATATATAATCAGTGAAGTCATGTTGCTCAAAACAGTGCTTTGATAACTTCTACTTTTTAAATACTGTCACAAACAAATCAATGGATGTTAGTCAATTTATCATTCTCTGTGGTTAGAGATTAGTTCCTGGGAAATGACTGCAATATCTTAGCACGATTACACAGTATTAAATAATTATTCAATGTGAAGTAATGCTCTTTACCAGCACTGCCAACAACTCTGAACATTGTTTTGCCTAAGTAAAGAATAAAAGTTCTGGTCCATATTCAGCTATTTTTGCTTCATTTGTTCAAATGTAAGGATGTACTCTACAGTCACAGTCATGTTTAATTAGTGAAAGCGCCTTCTGGGTTTATCAGATGATGTCCTTGTCTCAAGGTACGGTGAAGGAGGTAAGGGTAGCTAGCCCAGAGTAGGCAGCAGCTGCAGAGTATCCTTGTACTTTTAGGAATATACTTAGGAAAGTCTACATGTGAATTAGGCACCAAGGGCCCACTGTGGTCAGTGGAGATACAGAGCTCAGTTCAGATTAGGTGTTCAGTGCCATCTGACACATCTGGTCCCCAATTGCAGCGACATAAGGCATCAGTCTCCTATGGGTTCCTATGCCATGTGTACCAGCCCACATGGATGTCTTGGATACTCAAGCACATCTCAATCAGCACTAGGCACCTATATGCAGACAACTGGATTGAATCCTGAGGAAGTACAGCCAGCAGACCTCAGAAAATAATTCCATTCACCCTGACATATTTGCCTACTGCTTGACTAAGTTCTGCATACACAAGGATTTAGCGCTGCCAGTGCAAGATGCAGCTGGCAGACACTGCCCATGACCTACAAAGGACCATGGCCTGCTGGAGGCAAGGCAACTTAAAGGACACTGTGTTCTGGCACCCAACCAGGCGTGCATGTCTCTAGTGCCTGGCCACTGAGCAGCTCTCTCTACCCCAGGGATGTCTCAGCTGGGATGCCATTACCTGTGATGGGATCCTTGGCACTACAGCTCTCAGCCCCCACACTGAGGTTTCATAATCTTAAACTGAGTCCTACCCTGAATGTTGGACAATTGTGTCTTCTCTTTTACTCTCTTGCTGAAGAAGCTGGAGTGGCCTCTAGAGAGTTTTATTTCTCAGGGGTTTAACAATACTCATTGGGTCCAAAAGGCCTGAAAAAATTCTCTTTTCTACTCTTTTCACAGGTTCAGGGAACCCTAGGAGAAGTGGAAAGTGTCTGCAGCTATCAAGCAGAGGACTCTTATGTAAACTTTCCCCAGTGTCACCTCTTCTCCCCTGACCTACCCTCCGTTCCCACAGCATATTAATCAGATGAGTCTTCAATACCCCAGCCCAGTCTCACCTGAAAGGCATCTGCCTCTTACTCCTCGTGCTGCAAAACTGAGGTGCAAAGGAGAAACAGCAAAATAGAAGGAGAGAAGGGTGAGCCATGTTGAGGAGCTGCTTGAGAGATTGATGACTGCACTAAATTCACTCTTGCTGTAATCTCACAACCTGTAATAAACTGCAGAGAGAAACTCACTCCAAAGCCCTTGGGCTCTCATAAATTGTCTTCTATGGGCCCAAACCAAAGGCTATGGAAATGAATGAATCTCCTCTCCATGACTTTAACGATCTTCAAATAACCTTGGCATAATTTCTTCTGCTTCCCATCTTTTCTTCTCTTTTTTCCTTTTGCTGCAAAATTTTACAGGCTCAAATATGCTGTGAATTATGGCAACCAGCTACAGAAATCTAGTTCTTCAAGTATCTGTATTATGTTCTGCCAGATAATCCGCCTGTGCAAACCAGCCTCAAAACAGGAATTCAGCCCTGCTGAAATTAAGCTGAGAGGAAACAGAAATGTAGATCTGCTACTGAATTTTAAAAAGATGTGGCCATGATCTCGGTTAATCTGTTCCATCTGTGACACTCTCCTATAAATAATACTGTTTTCTCTCTGGGTGCGCATGTCTTCATAAATCTGGTGCAAGTTGACCGTGTCAAATTTTAGCTACAAATGCTAAAATTCTTTATTCATCTATTGAACCAGCCCCAAGTGCCACTTCATCTTATTATTTCAAACTTAGGGTGGCTGGACCAGGCTTATACCTGAGTAAAAATCTAAGTCACTTTCCGTGTTCCTCCTGCCTTAGGGCACATGATAGTTGATGCATCCAGGCACAATGCATCCAGCTGATTTGTATTATCCAGGCAACCAAGAGGCACGATAATGGCTTTGAATAAGTACAGCTGGGAACTTTGCTATGGATTAGCCAAACCAAGACAAGAAGTGCCGCCTTTTTTCCCAACCTCCTGTGCTGAAAAACAAGAGAAAAAATATTTCTGTTTTCCCTTAGCATAATATTTATACTTCCATACTTCCATAATTCCCATTTACAGATGCAATATACAGGCAGAAAGACAAAGGACTGCTCAGGAAAGGTTAAAGCTAGAGAGAAGAACAGGATGAAGAAAAGTCAAATTCTTTCAAAGAGACATAAATCATCTCATGGGTGAATACACTGAAGGTGAGCCAGCAGGAAACCTGGGGAAGATATTCACAACCAGCTCAGAGCAGGTTAGGTCTCATCTGAGGCCTGCTCATCTCCATCATCCTTAAGAACTTACTGGATAAACATGTTTCAAGGATGGCATAGTTACAGTTCATTTTCCCTTAGGTAAAAGGACAAGTAGGTGACCTGTAAGGAGCCATCCAGCCCTGGTTTTTTCCAGCTATAATTCTCAGTCACATAGGAAACTGGCACAAGAAAAGGGGCCAGGGTGTCCAATATCACACCTGGATTCCCATATGGTAATTAGGAGTATAGCATGTTCCACAACATCCCCAGCTTTGACACTGCTAGAAAAAACCGTCTGTTTAAATGGGTACTGATTCTGACTCCATTTAAAACAAATAGCAGCTGGTTTCCTATGCTCTTCCATGTAACCCAACAAGTAATTGTTAAAGTGGTTTCTTCAATAACGTGTGAAAGATTTCTTTGGCTGAAAGCTGTTAAATACTACAGTTGATTTACAATGAAAGGCATGAGTACAAAGCAAGCTCTGTTGCACTGATTTCTAACCACATAGTAAGGTGAACGTCCTATGACCAGGCTGAGTGTTTGCAGCCTTAAGAACTAAGGTTCACTGCAGAAATAACCTGCTGGATTTCCTGCTCTACTATACCCAGGTAAATATTTAGCAATTGCACTGAGTTCAACAGAGGTTGAAATTAACCTAAATAATCCATGATAGAGCATTTTCTGTATTGGATGGAAGTCCACTCTAGTAATTTCCTTGTTTTTGAAGGACCATGGGATCAGGCCTTTATACTCTTCCAGAGTCAGAATCTGGCCAGGAGAGTTAAACTCAGATTTTATGCTCAGGATGTTGCACACAGTATAGGTACAGCACCCCAGACACCTGGAATACAAATCTTGGTCTCTTATCAGTGAAAAACTGACCTTTTACTGCCTCCTGAAAAAAACACAAAAAAACCCCAAAAAACCACCAAAAACCAACAATCATTTATTAAATTGTTTTTATTAGGGGTGTCAAACAGATAACAGTAAAAGACTGAGAACTGGTTTTTTCACCTTTGCATCCTATTTCGTTCCAGCTATGCAGCATGTGCCCTTGCATACCAGCTGGATGAGGAACTGTTGCATGGTAGCTGCAGTGAAGTGTTGCTTTGTTTAAGGGACGCTATACTCCATGGAGGAACCAGGGTTGTGTACGGTACTTAATGACCTTCCTTTACTTTAAGTCCTCAGATTTTCCTGATTGGCTTGGCAAGACAGCGAACAGAGCAGTGAGTGTTTCTTTGCTTCATCTCAACAAAAACCTAAGTGGATTCGCTGGAAGCCTTCACTGAAGGGGTTGAGGACTTTTTATCGTCCAGGATAGCCCATTTATCTCAGTCCTCTCAGGCTGAACTAATTTTAGAAATTTCTAGGTTTCTGATCCCAGTTCCACTATTAATGGGAATTTATCTGCACCCCCAAAGCTGCCAGCTTCAATCAGCAGACTGGGACAAAGGGCAAATGGGCAACACAAGCCAAGCATCACTGCTATCCTGCTACAGTACCTGAGACAGCTGGCTAAAGCTAACCCATATTTAGCCCTGTATGGCCCTTACTCCTGAGGCTGTTTGATAGACAGGTTTTCAGACAGACCAAAACCATGACAGCACCCCCAGAAGGGACTCTGTGAAATAAAAATTATGTTCTACATGTAATCTTTTGGACTACAAATTTATATTATTTAGGCTTTGTAAGTAAACAGAGAATATCAGCCACTAAATTATGATTCTGCATCAACTCCTGAGCAGACAGTGCTTTACAGATTGCCACTCAGTAGGTGATACAGCATTGTTCATTAAGTTTGGTGGGAAATGACACTACATTTTTCACAGTGCTTGAATGTGATTTGTTCACAGTACAAGTACATAGTGAACACTACAATTGCCATTTCTCACTAATTACGTGGAAAAATCCACCGAAGGCAAAAGAAACTCTTGCAATATCTTTTTAGCTAACAGGAAAAGGAAAAGGACATGAAAGGCAAATGTTCATTTCCACAAATAGAATATTTTCTGCATCCATATAAAAGCAGAACTATTACCAGAAAATTGGTTTTTGCCCTCAAGGGCTTTGAAGAAAGAAAAAGGTTACATTCAGGGTGAAGTGCAAGGTACTGAGTCAGGGCACAGAGGATGAGGAATCATGCCCAAGGCATTGCTGCTGAGGCAAAGCTGCTGGTACCTAAGGGTGACTCAATGGGACAACAAACAAGGATGTGTACAGGTGCTCTGGTTCCTACAATATGGGGTATGTGGGCAAAGGCTGTTACAGGTTTGCATCCAGGAGATTACACCAGAGATGTCAGTAGTTCTGGTTCAGAAAGAAGATTAAAAATAATATTAATTAGGGTTTTAGCTATGTTATTAACTTTTTCCTATAATTTCAAGGACAAAATGTTCAGTTCCCCTCTCTTGCCTACTGTTTCTACAAATTAGTTCTGGGTATCACTGCAAGTAATGACCACAGGAGCATTCAGAAGCGTTAAATGCAAGGAGAGTTCAGCCCTGCTGCTGGAACTGACCCACCAGAAGAGGAGTTCAGCTAATGAAAAGCTATGTTTCATAATAGGGACAAAAATTATTTTGGGGCTCATTTTACATTTGTTTTTTACAATCGTCTTAGCCAAAAAACCGAAATGCATAATAAACGGTAGTCCGATTTTTAAAAATTTTATTTTATGTACTAATTTTTGGCATCTTTAAGGGATATATTTTGCAGAATATAAAACAGTGATGTAATATATAAATTATGTGATATAAATATATATATTTATAAACAGTGATGAGCACTGTTTTTACGCACTTATAGTTAGTGGAAAAGAAACATCCTGACGTCTTTGGCTCCAACTGCCAGTGCCCCTTTCAAAGCACAGCACCCTCCTAAACTCTTTTTGAGTTTATCCTAATGGTCTTTCAGGTCTAGATAGCACGATGCAGTATAAAACAGACTCAGAGCAAGTCCGTGCAGGACACCAACTAACAGCAGATCTAATCCTGACATATCCAAGCCAAAATGTCAGCAACGGATTGACAGCAGTCATCAGTAAAGACATAAGGAAAAACATATTTTTCTGTGCATTTTAATTACTCTCAGGAAAGAAAATCTCAGTCCTGGACCAATTTTAAAGTAAGGTAAGCACTTGCCATAGGCAATCCCACTAGTGAGTCAGGAAAGCAGAGATATCACAAACACCTTGATGCTGCTCCTTAATGCCTTTTTTTGCACAGAACTACAAAACTGTTCCTTGAGTGCCTCATCCTTGGTCCTGCTCCTCTGACCATGTTAAAACACATTTTTCTGCATGTTTTTGCCTTTTCCCTTTGCCCTTTGAATTTGCCTAAGGTCTGGGAGTGGGGTCTCCATCCTCAGTTGTGGCTGAAGTCCGTGGTTTCGGCTGCCAGGCTGTATCTGAACTCCTGCCCCTTTCCAGCTGAAACCCTGGTGCCAGTGGTCATGTGAGGAGCTTGGCCTTTAGCACAAATTAATCCCATTTCTAACTCTTACCATGGGGGAATAAAGTATGGAGACATGAGCAGGCAGTGGGAAGGGAGGGCCAGAAGGAAAAATAAGTCAGTGTTTTAAAGAAAAAAGCAGCAGTTCGAGTGGGGAAATGGGAAGGAGATGGAGGATGTAGGAATCTAAGTTACAATTTTTCAAAAACTGATTTTGGTAATTTTGTGAACATCTTTCCTATCCTTAACCCTACCCTGCTTCCCTTGGGCTGCTGCCCATCAAAATAATCACTTTACAAGGGCTATGAGCGGCTAGTCCCTGCTGAGTATGAGGGATGGGCCACCTGCTGCTCAGAGACCAAGGAACCTGATGGGCATAGTCTACAAGGAACACAGAGAGCTGCAGCTCAGAGCCATGATATGTGGTAGGACAGGAGAGGTAAGGACTTCAGATCCCTGTTCCTCCATCCTGTGCTTTACCCTGAGCCAACATACTTCAAATATCTGATTAGTGGCATCTTTTTCTGGCTCCTGCATTTCTCTGCTGGCACATCTGACCTTTAATTTGGAAAGGTACCATTCAGCCTGGCCTTCTACCTTGGAAAGGATGCTGACACCTGCTACATATTTTCACTTGGAAGACAGAGTGATTCCTGGTCTCCTTAATACGGTAGATAGCGGGGGTGACCCATGGGACAAGCTAGATGGATATTTTGGGAATGGGGATTCCTAATTAAAAGCTCAGCTGGAAAGGGGTTTCCATGTTTATGAGTCTGCAGTTATTTTGGTATTTATTTAGCTGCTAGAATGTGTGAGTTCCTCTGACATTAAACAAGCTCCAGCACATTCAGGGCTTTAAATACACCTCTCTCAGAGCATGGCACTGCCTTTGACCTTGAGGAAGTTGGGAGTATGCCTGGCTATGTGACAAGTCCAGAATGCCCCCCAGAAGAGGACATTATCTTCCATCACACACCACCCCAGAAGCAGCAGGAGCAGGGGCCCAGGAGGCTCATGCCAGGGGCATAAAGGGCTTTCAGGGGATGTTGTCCATGGACCAGGCACTGTACTGGAGGTGCAGATAACACAGGGTAGAGCACAGTCCCAAAGCAAACACACTGTCACTTGGCATAATGAAGTGTTGTTGCCTTTAAGCTGACTGAGACCCATGCAAGGGCTCTGGCGCATGGCACATCACAGCTGGGGCTGTGCTCTGTGATCAGGGACAGCCTTGGGGACAGCAGGGATGGAGCAGCACGCTGTGTTCTTCTAGTCAGGCTGTGTGTTAAAAGTACTGCAGGAGAGACCAAAAGGACTTCTTAGAGGCAGAAAAAGCTGCTTTTTTGTATGGTACCATGTAGCACATTGCCTAATTTTTTAAGAGGCCCTTAAAATGCTTTTCCTTATGTCAAAGACAGTAACAAAGAATTACAATGGGTGAGAACAACTCACTCCTACAGGAATTGAAACTTTCACATGCTTTGCAATAGAGTAATATGTGCCTTTGATGACAAGGCTATTTTTCTCCTATAATTTATTTTTGGGAGGAGGGCTTAAGGGCATCCACTTACTTCTCCATGTTTTTTGAGTGTTATTTATGCTGAGCATGGAAGAACATTAAAGTAGGAAAAGAAATGGCAGAGATTCATTAAACACTGTGCTCCACTTAATCAATAGTGCTTAAGCAATCCCGAGCCAGGTTTTCTGAGGATCTCACAGCCTTTTCTCAACATATGCTTTATTTCAAAGCACTTCTGTAATACTTTCTAAACTCACATGACAGAGAATAATTATAGACAATAAATAAATACAGACAATGAGGCTTATTTGACTATCTGTTACAGCACACCTGTGTAGTTAAATAAAACAGCTCAGAGACTCTTATTTGACCAACTGGCTCAGCACAGTCTACATCCATGCAGATACCCTCCTTCATCCATCCACTACAACAGAGTTGCCTCTTCCAAACTGCCTGCAGGGAACAGAATTACAGAATCATAGAATCATTCAGGTTAGAAAAGATATTTAACATCATAAAGTCCAACCATTAAACAAGTACTGCCAAGTACACCACTAAATCATGTCCCTAATAGTCCCAGGACTGTGCTAAATCAGGCTTTATCCAACAGAGCAACAGCTGGCCTGGGTCAAAACAATGTGGGAAGTGTGCTACAAATTCAGCACAAATTGAGTTGGTGGTGGGACAGTCACTGAGCACCCTGAGCTGCCCTTTGGGAGCATCTGCTTTCTGAGTAGGGCTGCATATGGAGCCAGGTAGCAGCAGTTCTGCACAGAGACTGTTTGGAGTGGTCACTCACAGGTAGCAATGCCACCAAAACTGACAGCAGTTGAGGACACTTTATCCTAAAGTGGCACACATCAGAGCTCCCGTGATCAACACCATCTGACAGGTTATAGCGACGGTTTTCTGCAAAGAGCATGGATGCAGAACTAACAGAAACATGACCCTGGCTGGTTTGCAAGTAACTGCAATAAGCCTGTGATAACTGTTTTAGTTTGATGCAAAACCCATTAGTATTTGAAATGAACAGGGCTCTTCCCATAGCCACTAGTGCAAATTCTCTGTGATCAGTCATTTTCCCCTTAAATGTTAATATCATCACTCGATGCTTTCTCTGGTCAGAAAAACACATCAGCATTTCATAAAGCCTGGCACAAAATCACCAGGCAGAGGGGAAAAATAAGCCCCTATCAAAATCTTTCATGGTGAAACCACATTCATCAAATATGAAGAAAAATATGGCAAGATAGAACAATTTTTCAAGGTATCTGTTAAGTACTGCACTTCTTGAGAATGAAAAGTAAAAAATAGCACAATCAACAGGTGCAGAACATCACATGGTATGGGTTAGTAATGCCACCCTCTCTGATATTACATAGATATCATGGCACAGTGGAAAAATAAAAAGACATTTTAAAATATACCTCATTTGATTGCTACTCAGTGAATAAATCAGGAGTTCAGATATGAATATGCAGAAAGTATTTAATCTTATATTTTTATATGTGTAAGTGTATATATATAAAGACTCCCACAAGCAATAGCTGGAGGTCTAAAAACACATGCACACCAGCTGGAGTTATAGCAGTTTGCAATAATGGAAACAAAATTTTTTAAAAAGACAAAACTCCCAAAAGGCTCCATTTCCTCCAAATCCCCTCAACAGAGCAGTGAAGTATGAGTGCCATCAGGCCAGGAATGAACAGTGAGAAACTGCACTATGGATCTGCTCCTTCAGCTGAACCAGGCACCTCCAGAATAAAGACTTTGTGACAACATCTGCTCAGTGTAAAATGTTATTTCATGTGCAACGACCAGCACAGAACTGTCGGAGGTTTTATCAGCTTTTTAGCACACATCATGGTATCCCAGTGTCAGAAAGCCAGACCTGGGGGACCACAGGGAAAGAGAGGAGTTATTTGCCACCAGTGTTACTGTTCTCAGATTAATTTTGGTATCTTCATGGGTATTATCTATAAAGCATCAGTAATCACTTACATTTTTCACCTTTTTATAAACATAAACATTCTGTCTCAGGTGAAATACTCAAATAATATGCTCACATAAAATTTCATTTTCAGTGGTGACATTTTACAACTATAAACTGTACTACAAAAGTCCACAAATAGCTTTACAGAGGTTCACTTGAGGGCTTCCTTGAATTCTTCCTTGAAGGCTTCTGGAGAAAAGCTGTGATGTAAGTTTGAACCAGAATAATCAGAATCCATTTCAAGACAAGCAAATGTGAGGATGAGGGTCATTGAAGAACTGGATCCAGTGGGCAACCTGAGAGCTTTGTATGTGAAGAAAAAAGAAAGAACCTCACATATTTCTGTGTGATTTTAGGGTAGCTGGAAAAGTAAAGACTAAAATACACCAGAATTAGGGGTGGTCCTGAAGACAACTGATTCCCTTTCAGACTCCTTGGAAGCTTAGTAGATAGTTCAGGAGTGGGATGAGAGACACACATTAGCCTTCTTCCAAACACATAACTCTCACTCAGGCAAATAATAAATCACATTAAAGAAGGAAACATTTATCTACTCTCAAATAAAAAGTGTTAATCCCAAGGTATGACATCATTTCAATCAAATTTAATTAATCCTCAAATTAAGGACTGATATGGGAAGAGTTGTGATATCTAAGGCAAGGACCTGGCATTTTCCTAATACAGAAGATTGTCACTTGTGCAAAAATGGCAGATTGATCATACTGATTAAGTATGATGCAAATACACATGCAGTAATACTAGAAGATGATCTGAAAAATTTTAACAGAAAATGAGGCAAGAACAGCAAGTTTTGTTCAGGCTTGCTGCAAGCTCGTCTTGAATAACAGGATACAAACTTAATTTCATGCAAACCATTATCGGAGTATCATCCTCCTGTGACTGTGGCCTTCAGCAACACATTTGGAGAAGCAAAAGAAGTTTCCTTCATGCAGCAATGTGCCTAGAACCAGTCTTAATACATATTATGCTAATTTTTTAGAAAGACACCTGACAACTGTAAACTGTTATAAAGATGGCTAAGCTGAGCCTGGGCTACAAGCATCTAATCTTTGGTTAGCAATGCCTCTTGCAGAAGGAAGTAAGACTAAATTCAAGGCCTGGCTGATGTCAGGCAACTATCTCTTACTTTAAAGTCTCACTGCTACCTACTAAAAAGCAGCAAATACGAGAACAAGTGATTTCCTTTTGAGTAAGACCTAGATGAGGTGAAGACCTTGTGATTTCTTTTTTGTACTCTCTTGGTTCCCTCTCACATGACATGAGATTGTTCCAGAAACACCCAGCTCTATCTCTAAAATGTTATGGCTCTAAGAAGCAGCCTTGGGGATTTGTTTTCTCCATGGTAGGGATTAATTCCTCTGCTCAATAAACAGGCACAGTATGGTTGCCAATCAAAAACCACCCAAAGATTCAGAGTGAACATAAATCTCATGCGGGACACCTAGCTAGCAGCTCCCTGAATACACCCATGAAGCAGAACTGTTAGCTGGGGCAAAACACACCAATCAACATGAGCTAAAATCCAAGATGCTTAATGTTGCCATCAAGCAACTCCTCCCATGCCCAACAAGAGGATCCTCCAGCACCACATGAATCTGGAACACCATTTCTCCCATCTATCTCAGGAACAGAGTAGCTTTGCGCTCACCCCTTCAAAAAACATCAAGGCAGATTTACCTCCAGTAAGAATCCTCAAATCCCTTGAGGATTTTGCAACAGAGGCCTGTCCCAAACTGGGCAGCACTTCATTAAAATCAGAAATACAAGTAGTCTGGTGCCAAGGCAGATACACAGCCCAGACTCTTCCTGCCTCCCCAGCTCCTGCTGCTTTAGTAATTGTACTAATGTTGTTTCATTACCAACCTGTGTCTCTCCCTAGGACACAGTCTGGATATTTCTGGTATATGATGGAACCTTCACCACAAACTGCTGAGCTCTTTCATGTATGATCAATAAACAATCGTTGAACTCCATAACCCTTTGAAGCTGAGGATACGCTCGTTAGCCAGCCCATGTTGTGGCATACATCTAAGGTGTTTTGCTCTTGGGGCCATTGGCACCGTGAGCAGCATGGACTCGTAGCTCTTCCCAGAATAGAACTCCTCAGAAGTGTTCATTTTCATTTGAACAGTTGCCGCAAGCTGTGAGGCAGACGAGCCTTCCCCCTGCTGTGCATGTTTATGTATAAATGTAAATCTTTCTTACCTTTCATCTGTGAAAACTGAAACTTCACCAAATGTACTCGTTTACTGAAAACCCACATGCTGGGGCTTTTCAGAGAAGCAGCTTTCCATCCAGCATTATGTACATTCCTCTAGACCTGTGCTAAATTAATCTTGGGTTTTAATAAACAATTGCAGTATTATTTTTACATGAAGGCAATCACAATATATTGTAGCTAATGTGTTCTATACACAGTGAAATGCAGGAATACTTTTGGGGGCTCAAAAACATTTGAAAGATTAATCATCCCTTTTTAGGGCAGGCCTAGCATGGGGCAAGTATATTTGGGTTAGGAAAGGATTTCTGAGCTTTTTTTTCACCTCTGCCTAAGATGTCACCCTTTCAAATCATGTTTTGCATAAGTAATTTTGACAAATTGCATGCAGAGCAATCAAGCCAGCAAATTCTGCAGTAGGACATACTGAAACATCAAATTGGAAACAATTATGCCTCTCTAAGGTGTTAATCTTTTCACACCACCATTTTTAAATAGATGGTGAAATTTCACCCCACAACAGTGTGCCCAAACAATAATAAATCTTCTGCTAACATAGAATCAACTCCACTTAGTGTCACTCTGCCTAAAGTTCAATAGCCTGCAGTGCTCAAACAAATTCAGACCAACAACAGAGAGAACAAACATCAAGGAAAAGCAATAGTGGTAACTAAAATTATCCTGACATTTGACAAGAAAAAAAAAAAGAGAACCAGGGTCAGGGCCTTTTCCACATCCTACCTCTCAACTGCTAAGCAGTGAGCCATGGTTTCAGTTTGCTTCTCATGGTGCTTCTAAAGAGAATATGTCCTTTAACACAGGTGACCTACAGCACAGTTAACTAAATTTTTAAAAGTACTAGTGAAATGCTTTGTAATTACTATTATATGTTACTTGGAAGAAGTCAAAATCAGGGAGATTGACTATAAAATTGCTCAATGTTGATCCAAAGCTGTAGAGTTTATAGTATGCAACCTTGTGTTTGTGAGGTCTGTGCTACAAGACCCAAAGAGCCTTCCCTCATCCCACTGTCCTTTGGGGAAGAAGCAAATGGCAAACAATTTTCCCACCTGAAGAAAGTTTTCAGGAACTGAAAAAAATTCTCCACCCCTAATCAGGATAAGAAGTGTTTGTATCAGTTGGGGGAAAAAACAAACAAACAAACAAACAAACAAACAAAAAACAACAAACAAACAAAAAACCAAACCAAAACAAAAAAAAACCACAAAAAACCCCCAAAACAAACAAACAAAAAACCCACAAAAAACCACCAAAAAACCCACCAAAGTTTAAAAGGAGATTTCAGTTCAGTTTTGATGATTTGGGTTTTTTTCATCATACAGTTTCAGTAGAAAAGTCCCTTCCAAATGAGAAAAATGGAACTGTCTACATGTAAATATTGAAATCTCTCATTTCATATCTCCAAAACCAATGGTTGTTCAGATCGCATGCCTCTGACTGTGGCACCATCTATCTTCTCTTGTTCTAAATTAAGTGTGCTATGAAGGGGGCAGAGATCCTCTTTTCATTCCCCATACAACATCCAGAACAAGTCCTCGATCTACTACTACTACTACTACTAAGTGTAACAATAATACAAACAATAAATAATAACTGAGTAACTGGAAGAAACAGGTTGTCCTTTATGTCAGCAAGTCCTGAACAATGTAAAGCCTTATAAAGACAAAACCCATACCCCAAAGGCCAGGGAGAACCGTAGAAGCAGTTGTACATCACAATGAGTCAGCAGTGCCCTGGCAGCCAGGAGGGCCAAGCATGTCCAGGGGTGCATCAGGCACAGCATCACCAGCTGGGCAAGGGAGGGGATTGTCCCGCTCTGCTCTGCACTGGGGCAGCCTCACCTCGAGTGCTGGGGGCAGTTTGGGTGCCACAATATAAGAAAGACATTGAACTATTGGAGAGGGTCCAAAGGAGGGCAATGAAGATGATGAAGGGCCTTTGAGGGAAAGCCACTCCTCATGGCTGAGGTCACTTGGTGTGTTCAGCCTGGAGGAGACTGAGGACAGACCTCATTGCAGTTACAACTGCCTTGTGAGGGGAAGAGGAGGGGCAGGCACTGATCTCTTGTCTGTGGTGAGCAGTGACAGGACCCGAGAAAATGGCCTGAAGTTGTGTCAGGGGAGGTTTAGGCTGGATATTAGAATAAGGTTCTTCACCCAGAGGGTGGTTGGGCACTGGAACAGGCTCCCCAGGGAAGTGGTCACAGCACCAGCCTGGCACAGTTCAAGAAGTGTCTGGACAATGCTCTCGGGCACATGGTGTGACTCTTGGGGATGGTGCTGTGCAGGGCCAGGAGTTGGACTCAATCATCCTTTTGGGTACCTTCCAACTTAGAATATTCTGTGATTCTATGAATAAACTGATTCTGATTTGACAATAACTTAATTTTAAAATTATATCAAGTAGCAGTAACAATAGTAAGAGAACACTGCAGGAGAGATTTGTTAATGAATAGCAATATGAATTCAAAGCACTATGGTGCCAGTGGAAAATCTAAAATATTATTAGATAATACCACTAAGCAGAAGGTATTCTATCAAGATGTTGATTCATCTTGAATTTCAGAATCACAAAACCAAAGAATTCTCAGGTTTTTAACATAAGAGCCTTCAGTCCATCTGTCTGGTCACATAGCTGGGATCCATCCAGGGTCTGCATCAAAACAACTGATAAAAAAAACTCATTCCAGTAGGCTCTGCCCAAGGGATCTGGAGGTGCGAGGACAGTTTATACTTGAAAAATTAATTCATCTCCGTCTTCACAAAGACAGGTATGTCCTATCTTTCCTCTCAGACGACTTTGAACCCAGAATACCAAAGCAGCAAGAGCTAAATATGATGTTTCTAGATGAACAAACACTGGCAACAGCGCATGAAATAAATTTTTTATCTTCAGTCTTAGTTTCTATCCTTGAAACTTCGATGATTTCTCTAAACCAATGATAATCATGTGAAATTCAGAATCCCAGGTTTCATATGCCTTATGGTCATTACTGGTATCATAATGCTATTAAAACTAGGGTATGATCAAAGTAGCATGGATTTACTCCAAATGCTCTTTGTGGATACTAATGCATTCTCCCACAGTCCTAACATCAGTCTGGTCACTTGTATTTCATTTTCCTTTGTATTTCATTTGACCTCAGACAATTCACTCTACTTGAAGTTTGTTCTGTAATTCTCACAAAACTGTTCTGAGTTTCTTATAGATTGATTGACAGATGAACAAGTAGAAGATTCAGAAACAATTATCTTCCATCATAGGATGTACTATAGTAATAAGGATTTTTTTTAAGGAACTATTATTTAAGCTGTTTATAAAAATAGAACTGAAAAGAGTAATATTTCTGAACACTGAACTACAATGGACCATATTTTTAGATCAACTTGCTTTTCAGATACATGCAAAAAATCCTCTCAGTATTCCTCCCTCACATGTTAATTTGAAAATTTACTCCACTACTTCAAGAATGAAGGCGATACCTTCTTAAACCTGCAATAGAGACAATAAAAGAGCACTTCTGGCATCTTGCTTTTGCAGGCATCTTATTTAAAGCATTGTAGACATAAAACATCAAGAAAGAGCCAGCACTCTTTTGCTGATGTGGTGCCTGCTGATTTTGATACTCTTCTACCAGGCCTTGTGGCTCACTGCTATGCAGTGCTCAGCTTCACAGCAATTACAGCCTGAAGCGAGCAATGCAGAGCTGCATGTACTGCTTTTGCCTCAATGGTGATGTAATGGGAGAGGGCTTTTCCTCTGATCAAGTTCCCCACCCGCCCTCCTAAAAGAGAAGCTGAGGTTCTCGCAGAGGACGTTTAATGCCATGCAGTCTCTCTCTCTTCTCATCCACCACATTGCTTAGTTTCAAGTTCCTTATGAGAACTATGTGAACCAGCTGAAAGGATTAAAAGAGGAACAAGAAGGCTGAGTTGAGAATAAACAGTGTTTAAAGAAATAGCAACTGGTTTAGCCTTTCGAAGATAAGAAGCAACATGTAAAATAAGGGTAAAGGGTACAACAAAGAGGAAAGGAATAAATTGCACTCCATTCTTGTCCTACAGATAAGACAGAGAGAAATGTTTTTCAATACAGATTAGATATTAGGGGTGTTTTTTCCATCTCAGACAGGTCTAAAGACCCATCTGCAGAAAAATGAAGAACAATCCTTATCTCCACTTCTTCTAGCAGAAACTTAGAAGACTACAGTATTTGTAGATATATACCTGTAGATATGTACAATTACAGAATTAATCCCATGATGATTATTTGAAAGGTATTTCTCAGGGAAACTATTCAAACAATACAGACCAGTCAGTACTGGAGAATTTTGCCTACAGAGTACATGATGTCTCCATCAACACCCATTATCTAGAAGTAGGACAAACACCTTCAGCACTAATTTGCATGGAGATGATCCTGCTGTGGAGTATAATGATGGGCCAAATAATGTCTCTTCTCATACTATTTTCTATGATTTCTATGATTCTGCTTATAATCATAAAATCATAGAATGGTTTGGGTGGGAACAGACCTTAAACATCATCTACTTCAGACCCCTCTGCTGTGGGAGGGACACCTTCCACCAGAGCAAGTTCCATCAAACCTGGCCTTGAATACTTCCAGGGACGGGGCATCCACAACTTCTCTGGGCAACCTGTGCCAGCGCCTCATCACCATCACAGTAAAGGACAAACAAAGGCGGCCAAGAATGGGGGAAATAGGCTCCAAGAGTCTCAAAGACTGGAGCAGAGCGAAGGTAAGTGTCTAAAGTCAATATTGCTCCCCAACTAAGATACAGATACTGCAAACTGTTCTGTTGGTTCAAAAATTGATAAAGAAATCAAAGTGAAACAAAGTCTAACAGCATGGATGCTCAATCCCAACTATCATAGCTTTTCTATATCAAATATAATGAACAAATAAATACTGAGATGATTCAATACTTGCTTGCTTTCAGGTCTTTGTTCAAAACAAGAGGGCAGAAAATTATATAAATGGAAGGAATAAAGAAAGTAGAGATTCTCATCTCCAAGGAGATGAGGTATAAAGAGCAGCAGTCATTAGGAGAGAAGATATTACTGCTCTCTCATCAATGATATGCAAAACCACTAAGAAAATGGTAGCATGTTGTTAGCAGCTTTTGGGCAAATTGCACAGTTCCTGACAAAAAACCAATTTTTGCTGCAACCAAAAGCCATTTTGTTCATTTGTGGTAACTGTTATGTGTATTTCTGAGCCATCATGAAACAGAACTCTATAGGAAATAATACTAACGCCCCTCCAGGAAAAAAAAAATAAAACAGCACAAGTGTTGGTGGTTGGGGGGGGGTTTTGCATCAGTAAGATCAGATTTCACCAGAATGAAGGAAACAAAATGGTATCACTTCACCTTAAAAAACACCAACTTCCCACAGTACTGATGTATAAAACTTAAAATGAAAATACTATCTGGTGAAACAGCAGAATATGACTAAGAGTCATATTGGTTGCAGAAGAACAGAAAAACCTTGTTCCTCTGTAATGCTCTGCCAATTTTTGCCAGCTGTGAAGAAAATAAAGCATTTGAGTATCTGAAAGTTATCACTCAAGTGCTCTTTCATTTGAATTTTTAGCATGCAAAATATTTCCAGATAAACTGAAGGAAATTTCAGTTAAACTTTCTTCCTAATCAAGGAGTCAAAACCCCAACTAAAGATGGAAGCACAAACTATTTTACTTAACAAAAATTCTGTAAAATGTGTGAATGCAAAACTGCTCAATGTGTTACAGTTTTTGATTCAAAATTTGAAATGCTGTAGCAACTATTTTTGCTTGAATTTTCATTGCTTCAAAATACAAATAACCAATAGTAAATACATGGTATGAGGGCATTTTACACTCCCATATCCTTCTCTCCTTCTTCACTAAACCACAGCATGACAGTCACAATGGATGAATATATAGGGTAAATAAAAACCTCCCCAAACTGCTTTTTTACTGCTGGGTTACTCCATCACCCTCTACCAGTGTTCTCCACAGCCCAGAGGGGATCACAGGTATGAAGAATCCCTCAGCACTGGCTTTTTTCCTCTGCCTGTACAGTCTCACAGTTTTCCAGTAAGCTGCTGCTTGAGGTGACTTATACCCTTCCTGGTCTCCAGAAGCCAACACATGCTCATCCTACTAATTGAAAGCCTGTTTAATATTCCTGCCAGTCAGATTTTTCAAGCATCAAATTCGTACTTTCCTGTGTTCTGTAGTGAAGAAGATTCCCATGCTAGTTTTCAATCATACCTCTGTATATGTTGACAATGGATACTTCTCCTTGCTGATGCTCTGGAAATTTTGATAACAGTGAGCATGACCCCTGCCCTGACCCACTTCAGAGATGTCCCAAGTGATGTCTCCCAGATGCAGAAAGTAGCTTTGCATCTGCTCGATTCACTCTCTGGCAGGCACAGCAAGGGAATTTCTTCACTCTTTCCTCCAGCCCCAGCATTATTGACCCTTTTTGTGGCCCTAAAGTGCCTTAGGAGTTTGCTTGGCTTTATCAGGATGCAGGAGACAGTGATAATGGAGTCAGGCATCTGTCCATGCTTGACTGTGTCCAAGGATGTGAGGGGCAAGCTCCCCCCTCCCTTTTTTTTTTAGTTAACTTTAAAAAAAAATTACATATCAAAGGCAGATTCCGGCCTCCTGCTTATTCGTTTGATCACTTCCCAGGCTGTGTCTCCTGCAGTGCTGTAAGGTTGTAGAAGCACAGACCCACACAAGTCAAAGGGTGTCAGAGCCTTCTCAGTCAGCAGGCGAATTAACAACAATGTAAGAATGCTCACACTGGGGCACGTCTCAGTCCAGCCCAGGATCTCTCTCTGACAGTGCCCAGCTGAAGATGCCTTTTACCAAACACAAGAATTAAACAAATGTGTAAAGGCTCCAGCAAGGCTGGAAGTTGGGGCTGCCTTAGGGACATGCTGAAATAGAGACCTCTACACTTCAGCATTTAACAGCTCAAGATGGATTTTTATTCTACGGGCATATCCACTTGCTTTCTGATACCTTTGATAGTTTCAGGGAATTTCTCCTTTTGTGTCTCTGAAAACCGACATCTGACAATTTTATCTGATGCTCTCTAGCTCCAGTATAAAGACAGATACTCAATTCATTGGGTTTGTGCCACCCATGATTTACAGATCCCTCTCATACCCTCTCTCGGCTGTGTCCTTTTCGGGCTAAAGAACCTGTCTACTCAGTCACACCTCATGGAAAAGATGTCCCATACCCCTGATTATCCATATTCATTTTTTCAAGTTCTACTATATCTGAGATACGAAGGAAAGAGCTGCTTGTGGCATTAAAAAACTGGAGCACCATAAACAGGGGCATAATGATACTTCATGTTTCCTATTCTTTTCTTAATATGTGTTTCTTTCAGCCACACTGACATTTTCATTACAGTTCCAATATCCTTGGCCTTACATGAAGTCAAAAGTTCTTCATCGTTAGATTTTAGTTTTTATGACCCTGAGAAATCCAATATTATAGAGAAATTTTGTCACTTTGTTCCCTGCCTCTTCTTCCCCATCACCTATGAATATGTGGATCACCACAGGTCCATGGGCAATACGTGTTCTGTGTAGAAAAGCACACTACTAATCTGTAACAATAAATCATTACAGAAAGAAAATCTTCATTCTCTGACAGGATAAAATGACTGTACAGTTTGCCAAAGTTATCTTTAAGAGGAAAAAGAGTGAGTTTAAACTTCTGATGGGCATTCTCTTTAAAAGCTCAGCAAATAAAGTATTCAGCATTGGCAATTATTGCAATAGCTTTTTTTATACTAGGGTGCCCAAAATGTGCATGGGTCTGCTCTGACAGACATGCTGAATTAAGGCTATAAACACAAAAGTTTGTAGAAAGAAGTAAAACCTACTTAGAATAGAAAACATGATTGGGAAAAAAAAAAAAAAACAAAATCAGAAAACCTAACAAGAATGTTATCTGTTGATCAGATCTGCCAAGTAAACAAGTGCAAATTTTTCTTGGTATAAGTTATTTATTTTAAACTGAAATGTAGAAGTGAATGGTTTTTTTAAAATATACAAGACTTTTTGAAACCAAATCATGCCTAAAAAATAAGTAACATAATACAGTTTACATTAAAAACTTTCATGGGTTCCTGTCAGCGAAGATCAGAGAATTTGGGATTATGTGCATTAGACTGGTCTGGAATACAGTAACATTTTATGAATTGTCTAGTGTATGAATACAGAATCTCAGATTTACATTAACATTCTGTATAGTTTATGTAGAACATGTCTGAATAGACTGACAACAGTCATCTAAATAATTTTTATTGCATGTTTGACTCACGTGTAATTATAATAGTTATCTCAGCTGTAAAATGCAATACAACTCATCAGTTTGTGTCTGTTGTGGGCTACCAAAAAAATGAGAAAGGCTTTGGTCTTTAACTACACAGGAAGAAAAAAGGGACAAAACATTCTTTTGTCCTTCAGAGAACAGAGAGATGACCAGGGATGTGACTTGAAAAGAAAACAGAATGTACAATGGGACTGGATAAAGAAATTATGATCAATGACAAGCCTCAGATTATATGTAATCACAGAAAAATAGGTCTGTAACAGACCTTGATTAGTCACTTGGTCCATCCTCCAATTCCAATGCCAGATCAATAGTACTTAATATTTGTCCAGTACGTACTTAAAGACATCCAGTAACAGAGACACCATTACCCCCTGTGATATAAAGCTGTGCCTCACTAATGTTACCATTAGAAAAGCTTTTCCTCCTTGATGCAATTTAAGTCCATTACATCTTACCCTACCTACCAAGAATAGATGATTCCCCTCCTCTTTGCAATGGCCTTTTAAGTATACGAGGAGTCTTAGCATGTCTGTCTTCTGCCTTCTTTTCTCTAGCCTGAACAACTCCAGCTCCCTCAGTCTTCCCAGTCCTCTGTCCATCCTTGTTGCCACCTGCACTGACTCCTATGATTCACATAGTTCTTGAAGCACAAAATGGTGCACAAAATTAGCCCTTCCACTGATGTCCTACCAATATTGCAAAGAGCCCACAGATTGCTCCCCCCATCTATATCTTCCTGGAATGTTTACTGGTTTTGCCAGGAAAACACATCGCTGACTCATACTCAGCTTGTGACTTATCGTAGGCTCCAGATTCCTTTCTGGAAGATTACTTTTTCACCCATTGTTCATTTCCTGAATTTGTGCAATTATTTATACCTGTCTAGGCTCATAGCTTTTGTCCCCCCAACATGTGTCTTATGTTTTCTAGACCGGTTATCTATATGTCAAGATTCTAATCCCCTCTTCCAGCATGCCTGCAATTCCTCCCAGAACCAAACAGAACTGGATTTACATTCCTACAGGATCCTACCTGGTAAACCCATTTTGACAGCAGCTATTGATACCTACTCGATAGGCATGGTTATGTACCTAGTTAAGACCCAGCTCCATAGCAGCTGCACACAGACTACGTTCCCCTAGCTTTTTATCAGAATGCCAAAGTGCAATACCAAACAATGAAACACTACATTTTTCCATGACTCAGTTGCTGTGGTAACATAAATTAACAAAATGCACATTGTTGTAGCAGCTTTGTCATAGAAGTACATAGGCTTTTCCACGCAAATAATGGCAGAAGCAACACAAGATTCTCAGATGAAAAAAGTAGCTGGACAAAATGTGATGGCTGAAAAGGTAAAATAGTGCTGGGTGAAGGCTAAACAAAGAGCTGACAAACCATCTAGACATTTCAAGAATGTCAGTTTGGAAACAGGGACCATAATTGTGGTTAAGTGGAAGGAAAGGATAAATGTGTACCTGCCAAAGGTACTCAAATAACCAAAGCAGAAAGCCAGCAAGAAATGCACTTAATGTTCAGGATCTTCAAGTAAAGCAGCAGTTATTTAAGAAGACAAACGCAAAAGGCACTAATACTGATGACATTATGCTGAAATCAGTTATCTGCTCTGGCATATCTGCTAATCTCAAGCACAAGGTGGATCAAGAGATTTCGGGGGGTTACCTTAGAAGCAGGTTGTTGTGGATAGAAGCACAAAACACAGGTTTCCCAGGCTGAGAGGGTGAGGAGTAGGTTCAATTACAGGGGCTGGCCAGTGCATTGGACAACTGAAGGAATAAAAGAGCCATTCCCTGAGGCAGAAAACATTCAAGTAGTGGAAAACAGCTGAAATGCACAACATAATGGAGAAGGTAAAGAAATTCTGAAAAGATGAATGTGCATGTCTTATACTAAAAAGAGAGATTAGAGCTGTTAACGAAAGTTTGACTTGACAGATATTGATAAAGAAGACAAAAGGGAAATCAGAGTCAACACATATAGGAGATCAGTTTTACAGAAAAAGTATTGTTTATAAACTTTTGCTATTCTATATTGTTGTAGTTATGCCAATATAGATTCTGGAAACAAAGGAGGTGGTGGTTTCCAAACAAGGCAGCTGGTCCCATTTTCCCTTTTCTTGCTTTTAAGTACTGATTAATCCCGTGAGGGTGTTCTCATTTATTAAAAACAACTTTTTCTTTCATTAGCTGACCAGGAAAGTGTTGTGAAACATGTGAAAGTCCCAAAGAAGCCACAGAAATCCTGAGTTTCAACAAAACCTGAAGAACAGTGATGTAGGGATGACTGGGGACATACAACGGGGAAGGCAGGAAAAAGATGTGGGAAGTTCTGAAGGCATATAAATCCCCAGCCTCTGACTGTCCTACCCTGAGAAAGTCTTAACACTTACAATCCCTCCTTCAAAGGTATTATTACTGTATTGTGAGTGTGTGGTCACAGAACAGAAAAATCCTGGTTTCTGACTCCCAAGTCAGAATCCTATTCCTATTTTAAATGAGAAGCAAGTTGTTTCCTAAGGCAATAAGGAGGAAATGAGGCTTTACCAACGAGCAGTGCAGTGACATCAAGCAGCTCACTTCATTTTGAGTAGCCCTCCCATTTTAGCAGACATAACTCATGCCTATGAGTGACATGTTTTAATCACTCACAATGTACTATAGGTTTACAGAATCACCAGATCTTCTAAACAGATGAGGTCAAAAAGATCCTTTTGACAAACTCAGGAGGAGATATAGTATACTAAGAAAAAAAAGTTAATGTGAAACTTGTGATTTTAAGTTTCAAAATCAATTCCATATTGCTGTGCTCTCTCTTATTCTGATAACAGAGAATCATTTTCTCCAGCACTGCAGTGCTTTTAACTAACTCATGCTCCTCAATCACCGGCAAAGGCTTCCATAATAAGCAGCAAAGTAGCACTGCAAGTGTCTAATTCTTTCATCTTGCTTTCACCAATTTCCCCTATTAAATTAATATTCATAGTCACATTTGGACACCATTCTGGCTCTGAAACAGAATCAGCATATGGGACTGAGGGAACAAGCTTTTTATATTTTTAAGTAGAGGCCTCAAATTCCTTCTGTACAGCTAAGTAGATAACTAGGGAAGAGAGGTGGCCTTTTACATCATGAATGGAACCCTCCAAACTCGTGCCTAGGATGGAGATGAGATTCATGGAAAATGAATGAAATCATGCCATCACTCTACAGGCTATGTCAGCTCTAAGAGGGAGGGTTTATGGAAACTTATATAGGAAAGCAACGCAGCCCTGTGCCTCCACAATCTTTTGTCCAGGCAAATCTATCACGTTTTATTGAAAAAATAACCCCTGCAAAGTGGCCCTTTGGGCTCATATTTCTGTGTAGAATTTGTGTGAACTGGATGCAAAATTTTTGAAATTTAGCCCATTTTCTGCTTGGTACCAGAAGAGGTTTTTATAAATTCCAATAGTAGAATAGGAGCGGATAACAGTTATATACCTATATATATAAATAAATACACACATTGCAGTCTGTGAGTAGCAATAGCTGTATGTCTTATCTTGTATACGATATGCTCCATCAGCTACAAGCCGTAATCACAACACCAGACTTTCATTCATATCTTCTAAGCAGCTCCTGGCGCTCAGCCGCCTCGGCAGAAGCACAGAAGGCTGGGTGGGATGGTGAGAGGTAGATTACTTCAACTGCATAAAAGTAACTGCAGGGTGGGAGGAAACGTCTCGTAATTAGAACACGGGACGGAAATTAATGTCTCTACGAACTCTGTCACACAGGGAGTTCGTGATCCTTGGCGAAAAGCTTTCCGACCGCCCTCTCTCCACCTGCACAGCCGGGGCGGTGGGGCACAGGGACACTTGCAGAGCGAGCGCCCGTGAGCACCCGGAGGTTTTCTCCGATGGCGGCAGGACCTTTGCCGGGCCGGAGGACCAGCTGCCCAGGCCGCGCCGCCCAGGCCCTGCCCGCTGGCCCCAGCCGGTAACGTAGCGGCGTTTGGGGAGGGGGGCACCGCGGCAACCTTCGGGAATTCACGGCGGGAACCCACGGCACGGGGGGCGAGCCGTGTCCTTCGGCTGCCCACCACTCACGG
>VZTE01006369.1:3194473-3205658 GCA_013397775.1 Eulacestoma nigropectus | reverse complement strand
CCCCCCGGCACCGCCCATTGCCGGGGCCGGGCCGGCGTCGCGGCCCCGTGTTGACACACGCGCCGGCCCTGCCCCCGGCGCCTCCCCGAGGTCGCCCGGTGGAGGTCGCCCGGGCGGCGGAGGCCGCGGCGCGGCGGCGCTTCCCGGGGAGGGAGGAGACAGCCCCAGCCCTCTGCCCCGAGGCGCTGGTGGGATCACCCCGCGCCTCGGCAGGCCCCGTCCCTCCGGAAAGTTTTCCCCGACCTGTTCGCAGCCGACCCCGGCGAGAGCCGCGGGCCGAGGCGGCGGGGGCGGCCGTGCCCCCTTGCCCAACGCCGGGCTGGCCCGCCCGCTGCGCCCCGCCCGCGGCCGTGCCGGAGCTGCGGCTGTCCCGGGGGACACGCGTACCTGGCACGTCGGAAGCCTGACAAGGAATTTAAAACTTGTTTCAGGTACTCTACCTCCCCTGCCATTCCCCTGCTTCTAGCTTTCAGGGTTGTTTTTGTGGGTGTTTTGTTTTTAATAATTCTGTGAGAAAGTGTAGATTTATTCCCTCGGCTTTGTGTGAGAGAACCGGCTGCATAATTTGGCTTGCTCTGTTTAACCGAACCGTAATAAGTGTTGGTTTCACCATTCTCAGATCTGGCTGTGGCTTCTAAGTCGTAATTTCTCGTAAAAATTAATTTTCAATCACCTGTGTGTTTTCGACTTAATTCTGCAGGCATGTCTGAGTAGCGCCGGGCATGTACGGTTGTATTTGTGGAGCGGTGACGTTATTTTATAATGCCCCCGGGGGAGGAAACTCCGCCGGGCTGTGCTTGTGCAGCACATTCTGCAGCCGGACCTGGCCCTGTCTGACACTCTCGTGCCTGGCTCTGGTTTGGTACCTGTGACAGGGCCAAATAGCCCTTAAGCGATGGTGTTGCCTAAAGTTGGGTTAAGTAAATCCATCCCACTGAATAGCAGACCACAGTTCTCGAACAACAGATGCATTGAAATGTCTTGTTTACTGTGTCTTGTCTTCTTGATCTGTGTTTGCGAAGCGGAGACATAACTCATAATTGCGGCTCTTAGGGTTATGCAATTAACAACATATTTAAGATAGCAGTAGCACAGTCTTTTGATCTGCAAGGAAAATAAACCATTTACGTATGTCTGGGTTTTCAAACTGGCAGGGTACTTCCTCTTCCACTGTCTCCTTACCACGTAGCATTTGCCCATATAGCAAGCCAGTGAACTGACAATAAGACTTCTTCAAAGATTATATTAGATATATCTTAGTGAACTGAATTTTCTAACTGGCAGTGCTCCAGGGTGATACTACACTACAAGAGTGTAATCTGTTATGAATGAATCTGAGTTCAAGAATGTTGGCATTTTAGAGAGAATGTGTTATGTCAGTATAAAACACATTTGCAGCTATTTCTGGGAATTGGAGAGAAAATTTTCTGTTTTCTCTCTCCCTGTTCCCCTTTCTTAATTAATTAGACTTTATTAATTACTCTTGAGAATTCAAAAACTTACTTTTTGGTTTTTCCTGATGGAGGTAGTTGAACCAATTGAAAGTATTTAATCTTTCTGCAAATCTTATCATGGTTATTACACCTTTATTACTACACCAGACTTCTGGGCAGCAGTCACCCAGTGGAGCTGCAATTATCATTACTGTTTGCAGTCCTTTTAAAAAGGCAGTTATTATTTATGAGCTCCTGATAGACAGAACTCCACTAACAGTATTTTTACGCATCTGCAAATTGAAACACGCTTTAAAAAATATTGTCTTAAAATGTAAATGCAGAGACGTGGAGTTTATTGAAGGTATGCAATTTAAAAACAAACCCCATACTCTCAACCTGACAGAGCATGAAGGGATTATCCAGACTTGACTCATCTGTGCAGATTGTGCATTTCATGCTGACTGCTGTGCTGAACAACACTCTGCTGCAGTGATTTCACTGCCTGCTTCTCTGGGTTGTACCAACCTTTAAAAACATTATTGGTGTTCCTGAGTTGATATTTTTGAAGAAAACTAGCCTTGCAGTTGGTGAGACTTGAAAAGGTTAGAGATTCAGTTAGATATTTGATGAAACCTATTTACTATGTATTTACTGTGCAGTTTTACATAGGTAAGTCAAAAACTTTATGTGGTTTTTTTTTGTGAGACCTCATACATCCTACGTGCAGTTGAAAATATTCTTTAAGCAAGCTAGAGAAAAAGTGGTTCAGAGTCAGTGTGAAATGAGGAACTTGTTTGGCTCAGGTCAGTTTTTGTTGTACTCAGAAATGGCTACAGCTAAGCAACTCCATTTGGTAGAAAAAAGATGTGTGATTTAGTTTGACTTCTTTCATTACAGGAGTCATAAAACCTTGTTTGGTATTTTATGCATCATCTCCCTAACTTCTATCTTGAACCAGTTATTAAAAAAAAAAATCTGCCCTTGAGAACTGAAGAGTCGGTTTCATTTTTTTCCCTGGTTGCCCTTTATTTTTTAATTAAAACAGATCATAATCTGGATTTTGCTAGCCTCAGCTTCCAATGATCAATCTCTTCATAATTTGTATTTTAAATAATTCTTAAAAGCTGAAATGCTTCAGAGAGAGTAACAGTAGTAAAAAAGGGGGAGAGAGCTTTGTAGTAACTAGGAGGCGAAGTAGAAAATGTGTGATGTAAAACTTCTGCTTTTCCTCTTCTGTAAATATTATTCTGCTGCTTTTGCTGTTCTGTGAAGCAGTGTACCACATGTAGCTAGGTAGTCATAGATAAGAGTTTTTCTAAGTTATTCAAGAGATATTTCATCCTTCAGTCATTTCCATAGTGTTTGTTGCCATGGGAGCTAGCCAGCGGCCTTATTAGTGATCGAGGTGATTACGCTTTGTTTTTTGACTTGGGGTACTGAAAACTGTGTCTGAGCTACTGTAAGAAACAGATGATGTACAAAGACTGCAGTGAGTTGTTTCTATGAAGAGACTGAAGCATTTCTGTCCTCGGACTGAAGTTGTTCTATAGTGATGCTTTATATCTCTTATCATGTATAGTTATGTTTAAAATGCCTCATGTCTCCAAGCTTGCTAAATATTTACCATAAATGTACTACTTCTACCGTATGTTTGAATCAAGAAACCCATTAATTGAAGAAACCCATATTTTTAAGCTTGAAAGAATTGACACTTCATTTTAATTGCTTAATTATATGTTAAAAGTAGAATATAAAAAAAGCAGAGGTGAGATGGTTAATAAGAATCAGAGTCATTTTTCTTACTTCCTGGCCTCAAACTGTAGTTATTTTCAGTTAGAAAATAGATAGAAAATCAATTGCAATCTGCTCATAATTGCCTTCCTGGTAGAGTTATGAGGCATTTCACTCCCTCTTCCATCTCCCCACCCCACTCCTTTTTCTTCATCTTTTTTTTTATTTTTTTCCCTCACTGTCTGTATTTTTTCCTCTCTGTGTTTTGTGGAATAGGCAGATCTCCAGAGCTAGAGGAGATTTTTCATTGAAAAGCTCTTCATCTTTAAATGTTTCTGTGTAACAGCTTGAGGCTCTGTCAAAAAGCATGTTCCTTACCAAGTTGTTCAGTGGTGAGTAGGAACTGACGGAGGTTTTCATAACCTTGTGGCTTTCTGCTTAGATGAACCAGGCATTTCTCTTTTACCTATCAGGATTGATTACTTCAGGTTAGATCACATTTCTTACGTAGAAAGCTTAGCTTGCACTACCAAAAATCCAAATTGTGTTTTGCTTAGCATGAAGTACTGGGCTTGACATTTGGCACTGACTTTTCGCACTCTCCTAGGATGTTGTGCTACCCAGTTGAACATTTATTTTAGCTCTTTGGCAAACTCAGGCTCCATTCATTCTTGAGTCATAGCTGCAGAACGAGAATGTTTTGAAAGCATACCTCAATTTTAAGACCTGCACCTCTGCTCTCCTGACTCGAAAGGTCCGGATGAGACATTTTCAAAGCTTGCCCTGGGGACTAACGTAGCTCACCCTCTGCAACTGTGACATTCATCATTCTTCCAGGCTTATGTCACAGCGTGCACCAGACTACCTCTCCTGATGGCTTGGCCATTTTAAGGTTGTATTTGCATGATTTATGATACCAGTGTAACACTTCAAAATTTGACATACATCATCCTCCTCCCTGGGAGGGTGGGTGTCTGTTTATATATTTATATGTACATGTGTGTGTATGGGTAGATGGATACAGAATAGAATGCTGGACCATCTCAAGTTCTGCTGTCCTTTAAATGTTGAAACCTTCTGTATGCTCATTAATGTGGCTCCCAATACCTCTGTTTTAGACCAAAGTGATTTGATTCTAAACTCTTTCAGGATAAAGATGTTCTTTGCATAAAATCTCTGCAGTATTATACAAAGTATTTAAAATTTATTCTGTCTTAAAATTACAGTTTTCTTCAGGGTGATAATGAGGAAACTAAAGCTTTATTCAGGAGGAGGGATTTTATTTTATGGGAAGTTGGTATTTTGAGAAAAGAGTAGGTAGAGAGAAGGGAGGGGCAAGACATTCAGTGATTGGGAGTGCAGAAAAGTTTAATGGATGTTATTAATCTTCCCAATGGAAGAAATAGAGTAATTTCTTTTGGTATGAAAGGAATGTCTTGGGAGGTGGTTGAAATTTGCAGAGGAGTGCCAGAGATTGAAGAATCAGTGAAGCTGGAGGTGTTCAGTAAACGTGACACAGGTTATTTCAAATACCTGAAAAGCATTTTCCTTGCTGTGAGTAGGTAAAGCTAAGAGTCTAGGGAGCATCTTAAAGAGTGAAATCCTTGAGCCCTTTACTACTTGACAGAAACTCACATGATAATTCCTAAATGACCATTTGTGTGAGCCATGCTCCCCTATGAGCTGTAAAAAGTAATGTGCTAAGTTGTGAAATCAATGAATCAGTCCCATGAAGCTTTGAAGTTTTGTGATGAACTGAAAATTTCAGTGTTGCTATGACTTAGACCTTTTATCTTAGGATTAATGAAATTTGGTGGTTTGGCAGAGATTGTCTGGAAAAGGGACAGATTGCATTTCCTTTAGCAGAAGCTACTTTCCTAGTCTGCTTTTGTTCTTTAAACTGTTAATGTAAGTAGCTGGTATCTCATTCTTCATCTCTCTGCTCTCATAGTTACCATTATAGTTGGTGCCTTGACTCTCAACAGGTATCTTCAATCCTTTGTCATCTGTAAAGCTAATATTTGAATTGCTGAATTACCTGATTTTTCCAGATTTGATGCATGGCCTCATTCTTGATGAGAGACAATTTTCTTATAAGAGGTGCCATAAACGCTCTTGTGGAGATCTCAACTTTATCTTAGTGGAGAGCCCTAGAGCCTCATAGCTTGCAGCAACGTCCTCCAAGGCTTTTCCTCCTTAAAACATTCAACTAATTTGGAAACCTCAGATGATTTTTCCTTCAGCAATAATTCCAATACATGCTATTTGTAATGCCAGATACACCTTTGGAAATGGTTTGTTCTGGCTAGGGAAGGACTGTGATGTACAAGTGCCCAGGGCTGTGCACCTGGGTTCACAAGTCTCTGTAGCAGCTGCTTCTGCGATTTGTGCGGCCATTCTTGCTGAGCTGCCAGCTAGGCTTTTGTGGTTCTTGCTGAGCTGTGACTTGGACTCATTAGAATTTCTGGAACTGTCACTGTTGGGATTACAGTCTGAGTTTCTTGAAGTTGTTGCTGAGCTACAGCCCATGCTTTCTGGTGAAAGATTAAAGTCAGAGTTTTCTGCTTCAGCTGCTGTTTCCTCAGCCACTTGTTCACTTGTCTTTTCATAGCTTTTTACTGTAGCTGTTGTGTGGAAGAAAATAACATCTGGTATCATGCATACATTGATGGGACTTTCATCTGGTTCCAGCAAAAGGCTGTGTGGCTAATTGTGTTTAGGTAGTGCCCACTTCCTGGAGCTTGACCTTACTGCCAGGACTCGTTCAAAGTCATGACTTTCGTCTGAGCTCTTGGCCCTCTTCTCTAAATTGACTATTGCTTGTAAGTGAAACTCGGTAAACCACCCTTGCCTGTTAATTTAGGAGAAACTAAACTACAGATCTCACAGAGACTTAGAGTGTGTTTGCATTGTGAAATTATGCAGCCAGGTTTTTTCAGGACTGAGAATAATTGTTCTTTGGTAAGTTTTAATCGTGTTGGTACCCTCCATGGTCTCTTCCTAAGGTTTTGTTCAGTATTTGGTGATAGTCAGCCATCTGGTTTGTTCAAACTGGCAGCTCCAAAGTTTTATAAGGCTGTGGTAGCACTCCATAATGGGACACCTTGAGAAATTTTGGACATTAGTATGTTACAAATCAGTTTGCTTTTGTTATATACATATGTTGTAAGGGAGACCTCAGATACTTCGTTAGTGTGAAATAAGCATCATCATCTTAAAGTTGATCTTTGTCGCTACTTCTGTGAGCAGTTTGAATTGTTCATCTGCAGCTTGAAAGCACTCTTCGTTATGCCTGTGAGAGCTCTGACAAGAAAATGTTTGTAGTGGGCAGACTGAAAACAGATCCCTCCAGTGGGTATTGTAAATAGGGTTTAGTTCATCTGCTGACATGGGATCCTATTGTGGAAAGTAAAGCCTCAGCCCTTGATAAATGTAAGATGATGTTGCAGAAATAATAAGGCTAAATAGGCCATATTATCAAGAGCATTGCCCTCGGGTTAAGTGGAGTGATCATTTACCTCTTTTTGGCGCTGATGAGATTGTATTTGGAGCACTGAGTCCAGTTTTGGTCTCTAAAGGACAGGAGAAGACACTGCTTTACAGGGACAAGTCTAGTGGGTGGCTACCAGGTTGATTAGGGGACTGATGTACATCGTGTAACAAGGAGAGACACTGGGAAAGCTGAGTTTGTTCAGCCTTATTTAAGACAAGACTAAGGGGCATCTTACTGCTGTCTTCAGCTCTGTAACTTGAGTGTTTGGAGAAGACAAAGTACTCTATTTGGAGGCATGTAGCAAAAGGACAAGAGATAGCAGTTCACAAGGTGGAGTGGAGAAATTCTGGCTGAAGATGAAGAAAAACGTCACCATGAGAATACTTACACACTGGGGCAGGTGTTTGAGGAAGTTATGGAGTCTCCAGCCTTGGAAATGCTCGAAATTTGACTTGGAAAAGAGACCGGGCAACCTACTGTAGCTGACCCTGTATTGAGTGGGGATTTGTTGGACTAGTTGACCTCCAGAGATTCCTTCCAAACTAAATTATTTAATACTGAATGTTAATAGCATCCCCAGTTCTGAACGAAGTATTCCCATTTGCATCTGTCATTATCAGATCTAACTTCATGACAAGGACTCCGAAGAGCAAAGTATGAGCACTGGAGGCTCAGAAGGGCTCAAAATGTTAGTCTTAATAAAGAAATCTGTGCATGAATTCACAGGTCTAAAATCTAGCTGGCTTTTCAACTAAATATAAGAAAATTTGGTCAGCAGTATTAATTACTACTTTAAAAGTTGCAGACTTCTGAGCTCGGAATGACTCTGAGACTGCAAATAGCAGGGAAGATTATGTGAAATCACTAACACGGTTTGTCTCTTTCTAATGTGTTAGGTTATTAAACATGCGCAAGCTGTTTTATTAACGTGTAAAATACTAGGATATCAAAGCCTGTATGTAGCTCAGTGTGGAGACTTTCTGATGGTCTTTCCTGAGTTCAGGAATACAGTAAATCTGAAGAAAAGCTATACTTAAATGACAGGTAATAAGATAGACTTCTGTGCAGCTATTTTCTTTCATTCCAAGAATCCAAGTTCGTTTGGAACTTTGATTTGCAGCTACAGTAACCCACTTTGTGTAAGATCTGGCTGTTGTTGCCCCTTGTCAGGTCTATTAAAAGCTTCCCCAGAAAGTAAGAAACAGTTATGTACTAAGTGTGTCTCGACAAACCACATGATCATCTCTGCCTTCCCTGATTCTTAGCTTACTAAATCCGGGTAAAAAACTGGACCTTAACATGTTCTCTGACTCTTCCATCCCAATAGAGAGCAAATGGCAAGGCTGAAAGTCGTGCAGAAAATCCACTGCTGGCAGCTCTCTCACAGAAGGCTCCAGGCCAAAAGGACAACTGCAGCCGTGTGGTACAGGCATAGGAATTGTCTCTCAAATAAGCATAACACTGTGAAGCCATTTAGGGTGACACAGAGTCCAACCAACACCTTGAACTCTGTCCAGGAACCCTGGAGATTATGGGCCTCTATTGCCAGCAACGTGGCCTGAAACACAACCTGGCCATGTCTCTAGGCAGTTTGAGAGGCCTATTTTCCTCTGATGAACCTTTCAAACTCTTAACAATAGTCTGTGGCACAGATAAAAGATACTAGGTTGACTAGCTAAGTGTATTTAAATGAAGAGAATACTTTTTTTTTTTCGCATAACTGTGTTAGTTTTGTTAGAGGATTTTCTTCTGACAGAACAAATTTGAATAAAAGTACTTTGCTAAGCATGATGGTATATACTTTGTACAGTTGTAGGCATTGTCTGGCCTCCCAGTATTGTCACAGGGAAAGTTAATTAGTTCAAATTTTCATGCTCAGAAAGCATCCAGACAACGTGACTCTTTCTGGAAGTGGGAGGAGATCAATTCTAAAACTTTTTTTTTTCCTAGGATGCTTTGTATCTCAGTGTCTGCTTCAATTCATAAATAATAAAATCAAAAAATAAATTACACAGTTATAATCTTAAAGTAAGCACTGTTCCCCCATTTGTTGCAGAAATGGACAGTGCATTTCGCACTTGATGAGATAGGGTTGATGAGAGCAGTTGCCCAACAGCCACCTTAGTGCACAGAAGGGGGTTTCAGGGCTTTCTGGCTTGCAAACCCCTGAATACTTTCTGGTAGAGCTCTGTGTCTGTTCCCAAAAAACTCCCCAAGAATTTCTGGCCATGTGACTTCCTGCCCCCAGAAACAAGACTTCTGTGGTCATCCATCTGTGGGCATGCCCTGGTGTGCTTGTGCAGATGTGGTTATAGTGGCTTGTATGTTTATGCTGGGCTTTAACCACATTTGAGTTGGAGCATCCACTTAAAGATGGGGAAATCCTTGAGCCTGCTGTATGTTGTCATGCTGGAGGCAGCCAGCAGTGGCCTGGTTGTGTTAGGAGGGGTGGTGCAGCAGGTCAAGGGAGGTGATCCTTTCCCTCTCCTTGGCACTGGTGAAATAAATCTGGGCTCCCCACTGCAAGAGAAACATGGAGTTACTGGAGTGAGTCTAGTAACAGGTGAGAAAGATGATGAAGGGACTGGAGCACCTCCTCTAGGAGGAAAGGCTGAGAGAGCTGGGACTTTTCTGCCTGGAGAAGAGAAGGCTCGTGGGTTTCTTATCAATGTGTATAAATATCAGTGTGTGCAAAGCAGACAGAGCCAGCCTCTCTTCGCTGGTGCCCATGGACAGGACCAGAAGCAATGGGCACAGACTATTCCTTCTGAACATCAGGAAATGCATTTTTACTGTGAGGATGACCAAGCAGTGGCACAGGCTGCCCAGGGAGGTTGTGGAGTGTCCATTCTTGGAGATGTTCAGATGCTGTCTGGACAGGGTCCAGCAGCTAGCACTTGGTGGCCCTGCTGGAGCAGGGAAGTTGGAGCTGATGTCCTACAGAGGTCTCTTCCAACTTCAGCGATTCTGTGATATTGTGAAAGGAGCATAGCTTAGGGATCCATGCCTACAATGAATATCTGTAAGTTACAGTACTGAGGCAGTGACTTTTTCATCATGCTCTTAGGTAAACATAGTGGAGTTTTGTCACATGACCAAAACGATTTACTTTTAAAATTAAAATCTGCTTCAGAAAATGTATTTCATTTGAGGTGCTACGTCTCAGTGTGGTAGTGAGGGGTGATGCCAGTGGTTTTTGGTGTTGCAGAATGCTGCTTTATGCTTTCTGTGTAGTTGGCTGGTGTGGTTCAAGCCTGTTGGGCTCCTAATGTAGGCAAACTGTGCAGCTGCAGGCGGGTGCCTTGTCATGTTGTGATGAACAGCTCATGGTCACTGCCTTTGTCTACCAACAGACAAGCAAAGACTGGGTCTGTTTTACCCATGGTTAGCAAAAAAGTAATCACTACTTATGATAAAACCTGGGGTTTTCCGCTTCTCTTCAAAACCTCAGAGAACATCCTGGTAAATGTTGCAATGGTGTGCTCAAGTCTTGCATGCAGCCCATGTACTGATCATCTGATGGGATTATACCAGAAACTGTAGGCATTCTGACTGTTTAAGATGATGCCCTGCTGGAGAATGCATCTCTGCTTTTGTAAATTTTAAGGATAACTAGAGAGAGATGAGTCTTTTTTCAAAGAGTGAAAGAACTCTTCACCACTTCATTTTAATGCATTTGAAAGGGCATATTTTTCTACAGAGCAATTGCACTGCGTTTGAAAATACAGTTGAACCTTACTTTAAAATATGGGGTTCTTTAAAGCTTAGTTATTCTCTAGGCAAAACATTACTCGTCTTTATCATAATATCAGTTCTTTTTCTGAATTCTAGGCATTCTTTACGTGTCATTTAATTCACTCCTTTGTATGGCTGTGGAGTGGTGGTGGTTTTTGTCTGGTTTTGACTGGGTGTAGATCCAGTGTAAAGCACCACTTACCACTCCTCAAAACTAGGTGAACTTCTTTCAAGTGTTCTACCTAAGATAGTTTGCATCTCTTCACATAACTTGAAAAGAATATTCTTTTTGTATTGCCACCTTGTAATTTTAAAGATAAGCATATCCTTTGCAGCTCCCAAGTCCAACAGTAAATGTAAATTTTTTACATTTTTTTGGGCTGAGTTTTGTCTGTAGCCTATAACCTTAATTTCTATTTCATAAATGCAATGGTACGTAATTGATTTAACTTTTAACAGTGATGATTTAACAGTGTGTTCTTGCAAAGGCATTGTTTATTAGAGGAGGCTTAGCATAAACTTCTACAATAAAAGATAATTAAATACTTTAATGGGACAAATTGTCTTTCTAATTGCTGCAATAATACCACTGGAGTTACAGAATGACAGAATGACCATTTTGTATGGTTGCATAAAATAATTTCTTTTTAAATAAGGCTTTGTTTTCAATGTGTTTGAAACAACAAGATTTGGCTGGAACTAGCAGCTTTTTTTTTTTTTTTTTTAAATTTTTGGGGGTTTTTGGGGTTATGGGGTTCTTTAGGGGCTTTTTTCTGCCTTCAAGCATTGC
>VZTE01006369.1:3109612-3194242 GCA_013397775.1 Eulacestoma nigropectus | reverse complement strand
GGGGGGGGGGTGTGTGTAAAGGGGATGCTCTCCTTCCCACCCCTCAGCCAAACCAAGAGACACCCTGGTCTTTGTCTCTCTGCAGCATCCCATCCCCTTCCTGTGTGCCATACTGAAATCTCCTTCTACCATGGAGTCTCCAAGCCCATCACCTCCAGGCAATTCAGGATTTTGTGCTGGCCGGCTGTTTAATCAAGTGGCACTAGGGACCTGGCAAGCACTGTACAAAATGTGCCATACCTAGCAGCCACAAAAATAGGTTTTTATAGCTCACTCATCTTGCAAGACCAGAAATTTGAAAGAGCTGTTACATTTGCTGTGTCTGGATTTAATTTACTGCCTCTGTGTATTTTGTGTAATAGGAAACTGTTGAACTAGTTATTGGATTTGGAGGTTTTAGCACAAGAAGTAGAACTTGCTTTGTCCTTTTGTGCTGTGTACTTTCTGGTTATGCTCCTACAGCGTTTCACAGATGTGATGGCAGAGCCACAGTGCTCCATACTAAGGTGTCTTTGGTGAGCTCATCATTCCCACAAGGAAGCCTCGTGTACTGGTTAAACCTTAATATGAATGCTTTTCTGTCATCACAAGCATGGTTTAATAGGATGATCTGACACCTTGTAAACCTTCGACAACCCAACCAACTTCTTTTAGGGAAGAGCTGAGAAGATGCTTCCAGAGGAGGCAGCTGCTTTAAGTAACTGATGTTGTGCACAAGACTATTAGAAAATATCTTCTTAATTCACACAACTATAGCTTGCTAGAATATTTTCTGTAAATTTAACAATATAATGTAAGTCTTCAGATTGCATCCATTCTCACTTTAGTCATAGTGCTGCAGCATGGTGTTTGCATGACCATTAATCTGCAACTAAAGTTTATCCCTGGTTCCCTGAAGACGTGCACTGGGTATGGGGAGAGTTGGAGGGGTACACGGAACAGTATGGTATTCTTATTGTTACTGTAGAAGATACAGAGGGGGCAGGTCTTTGCAAGTGAACTTCTTACAACATTCTTTTTAAGGTAGATTTCTAAACCAGATCATACTCTTGCCCTAGTTGTGTTTGTAGAGCCCTAAGTACAGCACCTCTCTGCTACAGAGTTCTCTATTATAGATGTATATGAAGGATATCATACGTGTTTCTGCAAAGCAAGCATCTCTGGTATTGCAAAAGAAACGCCTGTCTCTAATCAGAGAGATATCTCAAACAAATGACTAGCCAAGTGATCCTACTTGCATTCAAGTGCAATTCTTGGGCATAGGTGAACTGGACTGGCTTCCCATTTTGCCTACAGAAGTTTTAATATGCTTAACGTTATCCAATACCAGCAACTGAGGTAGTCTAAATACCACAGCAGGGACTGATTAGCTTTTTCAGATCACTGCTTTTATTCTCTGTTTGCGAAGAGGCTTAATCCAGTGCCGAGGATCAGGCGTCCCACTGTGCTCGTGGGTAGCTTTCTCTCAGTCTTTGTGTTCACAGTGGCAGAAATTAGTGTGGAGTCTCCTCCTGCCTCTGACTTAAAAGCTCCAAAATTGTGGTGTTAGTCGTTGTTCTTAGGAGTGTTTAATGGACAGTGCAGAGAAACTATAGTTGGGGTTTCTTCTTTGAAGTTTAGTATCTGGGCACCTGATAAATGCATCAGTGTCATAGCATAATGGTATGTAATTTCATTTACTGTGTTGAATTGCTTTAATATCCACATAAAGGTTGAGAAGTTACTTGAAACAGTTTTAACAAACCTATTCTCATTCTTCTGTTAAATCACAGTAGATATTTCCCAGCAGTTTGCCTGTCCTTGCAAGCAGAGGACAGCTGCCTCTGTGGTTCTCATTATTACTTTTAGTCATGTAATGATGCTGAAGTTCAGTAAATATGCTTTTCTAGTAGTCATTCAGATGAACATTTGCAAATGCAGAATCCCTTCCTTCCGTCTTCATTGAAGTTAATCAGCAGTGGCAAATTCTTTTTTGAAGTCCACAGTACGCCACCTTTTTTAATCAAGCATCAAACCTTGCTACCGTTATGTTGCTAAATGTCCATGTTGGGCAATGGAAATGTTGGGCAGTGAGGGGAGATGTGGACTGGAGTTTGTGTTTCTATGTGGATTACTTCCACTGAAAATAAAAACAATAAAGAGTTAGCTATAACCGAGATCCAGACTTCTGTTCAAATATTCTGTCATTGAGAAGAGATGGAAAGATCTTGGCATCTAGAACAGATCTGTGGGGGGAAAAAAAAAAAAGGAAAGAAGTTCTGTTGCAAACAAATATAAGTGACTCCAGAACAAAAGAGTGGTTCATAGTTCCTTTCTATCAAGTGCTCTAATGTTTCAACTGCTTAAAAATATCTATTATTCCATATATTAATATTATGTGGTTTTAGTTTAAACACTTTCACCCCCTCCATTGAAATTACCCACAAGTACTCTTGGAGTTGTGTGTAAATGCAAGCTTGTTGCAATTATTGACTAATGTAGAAAAGTGTCAGAAAATTCAGAAAGCAGTTTCTGAATACATTTCAGTGTTTAGTGTGGGCTCCTTTCATACCTCCTTGTGCTTTATACCACTATGATTAATTTTGCTAACAAGAAAAGGGGACTACAATAGCTACTGATAGATTTATTTCTCTTTAATATTTTTCCTGACAAAGAACTTTTTGTTTCCATAATAGAAGGGGTTATATTCTTTCAGACTGATATATTTTAATAGAAACTCACAATTTTTACTACTTAAAAAATAATTCTTTTCTTTGTTTCATGAATTAGAAACAATGAGGAGAAGCTGAAGTCTGCCCAAGCCAGGTGTTTCTTGTTGGCAGCCTGCTCCCTAATGACTCTGGCTCTCATACAGCAGCTGCCTGCTAGTCTCTTTTGTATGGCCTATTGTTGCTGCACACCCCTCGTTAATACACATGCTGCCCGGGGCAGACCCTGAGAATGACATCAACTTGCTTATCTTAGAAACCTCCGAACCTGATGCAGGGTGGGGAGGTTGCCTTGCATCTGCCCAGCCAACTAATTGTGAGCTTTGCGGGCCGTGATTGGCTCCGCGGCCGCTCAGTAATAGGTTAAGCAAAGACATCGCGGGTCCATCTGTTCGTCCATTCATTGTTCTGCTTGCTTGCCTGAAGTCTGCAGCTGAAATCGTGTTAAGGAGTTGCTTCTGGAACAGCTACGAGAAACCAATGTCTGTGTGTTTTCCAGCCAACGTAAGTATAGGGGCTTCTCTCTGCACGAACGGGATGCTTCACCTTTCTGGTGTTGCAGCGTTACCAGTTTGCGTTTGGACAACGAGCTAGCCTGTGTGTCGGCTGAGATTTGCACACTTTAGGTGTCTCTTGGAAAAAGAGGGAAAGAAAAACAGTTATGTGCTAAGATTAAGTATATTAAAGAGCAGTGATCTCACACAGTGCATTCTATTAAGGAACTTTTGAAAGCACCAATAATGGTGCATGTCCCAGAATTTGAAAATGGTAGGCGGTAGCCATCAACAGAACGAATTCTCTCTAGCCCACTGGGGAGGAGAGGTTTCAACTTTTAAGTTACAGGTATTTACCCTTTTTTTGCAAATAAGCTGTTATTTAAATTGTGACTAGTAGAAAAAGCTTTTAAGGAAAAACAAAATTATACACCTCTGCTATTATACCATACCATGGGTGAAATTTCTCATGTTTGTGGAAATAGGAAGAGCTCCATTATGGGCTGTCTGAAGATACCCATAGTGTAAGATTGAGCATTAGGGTGCTCTCAGATAGGAATGTGTTACAGTCAAAGGTTTTGAGCTTTGAAAACGAGTTATCAGTGTGTCAGATCTAGCCCGTCTGTTTTCATAAAGTTTCTAATCTGTTTTGTTTTATGTTTTGAGTTCAGATGTTAGGCTGAAGAGCAAATACTGTGTACTCCATGAGCCTGTGTTCCAAGGATCCTGTAAAAAAAAAAGTCCAAAACAAAGACCTTCATATATCAGTTGAGAGGGAAAGAGAGCATATAAAAGGGTTAAAAAGAGGTTTGCATTTCTACCACATGCCCTATTGTGTGAACATATGCATGAGTCTATTGAAAGTTTTCAGAAGATGGGCAGGCCACCAGTTGCTGGTCTCCTGCAGTTCCAGTAGACATCTGTTGCCCTAGAGCATTAACCAATCTGTTCAATGGGACATCCCTCCTTTGTTGGATAGAATGATGCAGACAACAGCACTCACTGAAATACAATGGTAATTAAATACATAGAAACTACAGCAGTAGGTATTTATTACATATTCATTATTTTATTTGCATTGTTGCAGTATCTTTATCATTTGGATAATGGATACATTATTATTTTTTGCTTTTCTGATCAACTCTGCACTTCTGTTTGTGACAAGCAATGAGTGTTTCAACAAACTAATTTCAATATTTTACATTTTGTGTTTAGAAGACTTAAAAAATTCTACCTGTGTGAAAACATGTTGAAGTATTTCCTTGTAGAGTGTATCTTCAGAAACTTGTTGATGGTCTTTTGAGAATACACATTTTCTATTATACTGTGCCACATGACACTGCTTTACTCTGTTACTTTGCTCTGTGAACTAAATTTGCATTAAATTACTTCTTTTATGCTCAACTGTAAGTGGAAAATATTCTGAATACACAGTAAAAGATTAGGTGATCTACTTGCCCACATCCCTTTGAGAAATATTTCTGTTCTGTGTGAAGGTGAATCGATGGGCTGATTGTTGTTAATGGTTAGTGTGAAATAGTGGCAACTTCTAAGAAATGGGAAAAGATTATACTTCTGCAATGAAGTGCTCATCTGGATTATTACATTTGTACTTGATAAATGTACATACAGTATTTTAAGCCTTTAACAGTGAACACAGTGTGAGATACTGTCGTTTCAAACAGGCTACGGTTTAAAACTTATGTTATCATAGGTATGTCTAAATTGAGAGTTACCCATTTTAGTAACTTTTTCATAAATACAGATTCTTTTACTGAGCTGTGGTGAGCATAACCAAAAGGTGAAGGCTTCCTTGACTGGAATTTTTTGGATGATTTTTGTTTATCTCTCATTTGAGTCAGAATTTGTAGTAGACGTTTTTCTTAGCTATATTGCATTGTATCAGTCAGCATACTTTAAAACCGTATGTGTGTAATAAGAGCTCCTTGTAAATAAAGGAGTTTTTAGCTGATGTTACTCCTTAGATAAATGTGGCCTTTTCTGGTTTTAATGAGCTTCATTGTCCTGTATATAGGTACACTAGTGTTTATTTGGAATACAGATTCATTCAAATTGACTGCCTGGCATGTTGCTCTTCACTAACCAAACCAAGACAAAATAATCAGCAGCATTCAACAGTGACATCTGATTTTCATGGTTCTAGTCAATGAATCTCATAAAGGACATCATGATGGGAGCTACGAAGTGTAGTGTTTCTAAGACGTGCTTCTGACCACAAATACAATATACAAAGTTCCCAGGCACTGTAAAAATTTGTCTGAAAATAAATGCAGTTTGCATGCAGCATTTAGGCCAAATGTCAGGAATAGTGTACTGCTTATGCAAAACTATTTCAGAAATATTTAGCTTTGGGTTTACAGTACAAATACAATTTTAACTACACTTTTAAAGCAGTAGTATAATGCCTGTCTATTATCTGTGGGAGATGTTAAAGGTGCTGCTTTTATTATTCTGTTTCTGAAAAACAGTAGAGTTCTTTGCAAAACAAGCAATTATATATTGGAGCATGATAGAGATTGACAGGAGAATTAAAGCAGATAGATGTGAGGCTGAGTATGTATATATTCCTAACAATGGACCAAGCGCAGTCAACGGTCATTTTTCATACGCAGTTGATGTGCAAATCATCTAAAGTACGTTTCATATAATGCCTGATCTTCAGTGACTTCTCTGCTAGACTTCTCTGCTAGTGACTTCTTTGAATCCCATTGGAGGGTGTTATGATTCTAGTTGCTGTAAAGCACTTAAACTTCAAGACAGAAGTGATTGGAGAATGACTTAAGTATTATTTTAACTAACACTAAAAAAAAAACCAGTCCTCTTTCTAATCTATGCACTTCAGGCTTTCAGTATTTGATGCCATTAATATGCAACCTCTTCTCCCCCCCCCCCCCCAAAAAAACCCCTCCCTTCACTTTTAGTTCAATACTAAAATGACATTTCACAGTACACGGATTTAGGCAGTGACCCATTATCTCCCTGTATTCTGCAGCAGCAGTACATGAGCCAGCTCAACTTTTCAGTCCAGCTTAAAAGTGTTGCCCATTAACTAGACTTCCTCGAGTCAGAGCAGATTGTGGGGTTGGTGGAACAATGATGTCGGGGCTTCCAGATTGGTTTGGCAGCTGCATTGTTCTCCGAGGGGAAACCAGACGCACTTAAGTCCCGCTCTCTTTCATGGGCTTTTGTTCATACCAAATTATTCTTTGGCTGTGCTAGTATTCATGATGGTATGTTAAAGGAGCGCATCCTAGCAACTAGGGGCCGGTTGCTAAGCAGCCTGGCTTCCAATAGGGGCTGCTTGTTTGCGATTTGTTTTAATTTGTGTGTGTGTGTGTGTGTGTGTGTGTGTGTGTGTGTTCTGTGAAGGCCACAGTGTTGGTTTTTTAACTGTATCTTTTTATTGGAATATTGTGATTTGTTACTAGCTCTGTGCTCTCGAGTGTATTATCTTAGTTAATAAATCACCATGTGAAAAGGTCCATTTCCTAAATTCTTGTTGTGTTTAATCTGTGGGTTGCTTGAAATCCTAAAGCTTTGAGCTAAGAGAAGGCAATATTCATTAATATACTGCCTGAGAATTACAGCCCTACTGCCTTCTAACAAGATAAGATCTAAATAAAACTTTGTTTTCTTCCCTATCAGTATTGCCTGGATTAAGGTGTTGGAGATGAAAGCACTGATGATAGATAAGGTTTATTTATTTTAACTAGAAATGTTTAGGTAAAGTAAGTTTATGTGCCCCATAACCAGAACGCTCTACTACAATGGTGATATCTTGGCACTCCCTGCCTATAGAATCTACTTTTACTGAACCATGGATTGGATTGTTTGTTTGATTCTCTCTAATCTTAAGCCTGGATGAATTTCTCTGGTGCACACTCTCAAATCTTTATCCCAAGAAGAGGAAAGTACACTGTATTTTAAAGATACTGGGTCAATCTTAAACGCTCACCTGTAAGGGGATGGGAGAGTTAATGTATTTGCTGACAAAAATTTTAACTGTTCATGAGACATACCTGTAATTTCTATTAGTATAGATCAAGCGATTGTTTGACATAATAGTTTTTTCTCAGTATATCCTCCTTGATGAAATTTGTGTCTGTAATGTATCTGTCAAGTTCAAGTGAAGTCCTTTGTCTCTATATCTTGCTTTATATTCTGCCTTACAAGATGGAAGTGTGAAAGAACTCTTTGTTTCATAGTCTTTCCTTAATTTAAATTCTTCTTTTTCATGGTAACTTTGCAGTACAATTGGTCCATATGGTCCATTTTTATTTATGAGAAATAATTTATGGTTTTTTTTCTTTATTGAATCAGTTAGCAAAGATTCCTGTTGAAAACAAAGTAAGAGAAAGCAATTTGCCTATAAATGTAGGTTGTTGAAGTAATGTTTGTGATGAAATGGGTAACTAACTTTTGTATAACTACTGTTACGCAAAATTCCTCCAGGAAATCCAATATGGCAAGTGTATGAAGTCCAGAAAACTGCAACTTTTTTTCTTCCATTCTTCCTAAGTGACTCCTATCTATACATGTATAGTTTTGATTTATCAAAAGGCTTGCACAAGTCTAGTCCAGGAGCTAAAATCAGCTTTTAATTTTGTTGCCTTGTTGGCTTGATGAATGGTCTGTTGGAATTAGTGCAAAGACTTCCATTGGCTTTATTGGCCATTAGATCAATCCATGTCCCTAAATGCTGTATGTGTTAGTAATACAACACTCTGTTGAGAGCAATTAGTCTTTCTTGACTTAATTATCACTTTATAAGGGAATTCAGAAATAGTTTGCATGTATTCAGTTGAACTGTCTTTCAGGGCCAATAAGTTTTTATTTAATCATGTTTTCTGTTACTAGTAAGCCAGAGAATCTAGCACTAGTCTAATTTCTTTCTGTTCAGCATAGTCTAAGGTATTTAGCTTGAAAACCCTTTCTAGTGCTTGTATTTTATAGTCACTTTTTTTTTCATTGTTACAACACAGTCTTATGCTAGAAGAAATAGAAGAAATATTGTTTTTAAATAATGACTGTACTCCTGTCTCTGCATTACAGTAGGTAAACTTTGGAGTCTTTGGTTTCATATTCTTTCATAAATCCATTTCTAGAAATGTGTAAGTAAAACCATGTGATACGTTCAAAAGACAGATGGTTAGTTATTTATCCACTTAGCTATAGATGTTCCTTAGGAAGAGTTTTTCCCACAGAAAGCCTTCCTTGTTTAAAAAAAGAAAGAAGTCGTATTTCTCTGCTGCAAGAGAATAAATGCAGTTCTGAGGAAGCAGCAAGAAAGCAGACAACATGTAATGCATGTAACCAGTTGCAACGTTTTTGTTTTCTCTTTAGGAATACGGAACACTTTATATTCAGGAATACAAGAAAAACAGCAAAGTGGAGTCAAGTACATGCAGCAGCTTCATGGGCTTGAAGGATCATCTGGGGCATGACTTAGGCCACCTGTATGTGGGGAGCACTGGCACACAAATAAATGCAATTGTACCTTGGTCGATGGCGGAGAAGCCAACGATGGATAAGGTTAATTCTAGGAAAGAAGACGTAGAAAAGGAGGCATCTGAAGAGACTTCGGGAAGCTCCAGCTGTGACTCTGAAGAAAGCACAAATTCTGATAATGATTCAGAGAGACTGAATAATTCTGCATCGGAGTCACATTTATTGCCTAAGACTCACCGACAGCTGTGCCGATCTCCTTGCTTAGAGCCTCATATACTAAAGAGAAATGAAATCTTGCAAGACTTTAGGATAGAAGAGGCTCAGATAGTACCTAAGGAAGTCAAAAAGCCTCCTGATGTGGTGAAAGAATATCAAACCAAACTGGAGTTTGCACTTAAGTTGGGTTACTCTGAAGAGCAGGTTCAACTTGTACTAAATAAACTTGGTACTGATGCTTTAATAAATGATATTTTGGGAGAACTTGTCAAACTTGGGAATAAAACTGAGACTGATCAGACTGTAACTAATGCTAACACTAGTGTAATGCGTGAAGCGTCTTCCATAGAGTCTCAGAGGTCAGAGTCTCCACTGCAGGAGGATGTGACAGAGGATGGAGACAACCTGAGGCCAATAGTTATTGATGGCAGCAATGTTGCAATGAGGTATGTGACCATGAAGGTTTTGCTTTTCTATTTAAATGGAAACAGAAGGGTCTTGCCCCTTTCAAGCACTGATGTTTGGTGTGACTGCCTAAAACTGTATGGAGGGTCTCTTGTGTCTTTGTCAGCCACACAGTGTGTCGATCTTGTAACCATGCTACAGGTCTGAAAGACTTCAGCGGCATACTACTCACTGTTAGAAAAACCAGAGGTTAATGCCAATCTCTCTTTGTAGGCAGATACCAAATCTCTCCTTCCACTACCAGTCTAGTCCTTAATTTTCGGTAGTCACCATTGCTACAGGCAATCGCTGGATAGAGTTACATACAGAAAGTTGCAGCAAATGTAAGATTCCTTAAGATTATAAAATAGTGATGTAGAATTAAGCAGCTTAAGGAATACTTCTTGGTCAGCTAATCTGTGAGAACTGATCTGCCCATAACATTGGTCTTGGTTATGAGTTTTGGAGTTAGGTTTTATTGCCGTTAATTGTTGAGATTAGTGTGTGAAAGATGACTTTCACTTTTATGTCCACAGATAGCACACTTACCTTCAGCATTCACTGATCCTGACCCAGTCATCTGGATGCATAACAACACACTGGCCTGTGGAAGCGAGAGGTTCATGCTTCATTGGTGATTAAAGAGAGAAGGAAATGACAGAGAGACGTACTGAGAGATTAGGGTTTTATGGCAATGTAAATGATTAAATGATAAATTGATTAGTAACTGTTTCAGTAAGTCATAAGGATTATCTGATTACTAACAGCAAGGTTTAGGAGGTCAGTTTTAGTTTTCTGACAACTTGATATGGTTTTCATTAGCTTAGGAATAAAAGTTAATGCAAGACTTTCCTGGCCTAAAAAAACCCCTGGCATTTCCGGGGGATTTTTTTTTAGCTTGTAATCAAGTCAATTCCCTTTAAATGAAGCTTTTAAAAATGAAATTTAAATATACCATTTATTTATGCCAGTATGATGGGTTTTGGTTTTTTAAGTAGAGGAGTTAGCCCATAAGGCAGGGATATTACTTTTTTTTATATGGTATATTCCTGTGAGTTCTTTCTGCTGGATGTGTCATTCCTTATCTCTTGGGTCAACTTGAGCTGTAGAGGAGGCATGTCCAGTTGAACAAAAACTATTGTGGCACTCAACCAAGAAGTTATGCAGAGACTTCTAAAATGGGTTTTTATTGTACTTCACATAAAGCCGAAACAGTTGTGTGTTAGCTAATTAGCATGGCTCAGACTTGGTGGGTGGACTTAGGTTCAACTTCTCCTACAAACTGTACTGAACACATTCCAGAATTAGCTCCAGATCTGTCAGTTTTCCTTAATGTTTATTCAGCTATTAGTGTAAATATTTAGGATCTGCCTTCCTGTGTTCAGTTGACTTTCTTGACCACCTGCATCAGGTGAACCAAATATGAATGTATGTGATGCATGCTGCAGGGCCTTAGAACAGATTAAATCTATTAACAGAACGGTTGTTCTGAAATCAAGAATCAAATTAACAAGTCTTCATTTGTTTTCTACCAAATGTAATCAAAGAATCATTCCATTTGGAAGGGGCCTTTGGAGATCTCTACACAGAGTCGTGTCAGTTCAAGGGCATGTCAGGTTGGGTTTTAAATGTCTCTAAGGAGATGGAGACTCAACATATCCCTGGGCCAGTGTTTGAATGCCCTCACTGTAAGAAAGTCTCCTTATTTTATGTTTAAGCAACATTTCTTGTATTCTATTTTGTGCCCATTGCCTCTTGTTCTGTCACTGGACACCAGTGAGAAGTCAGTTTCTGTTGCCTTTATTTCTTCCCATTGGGTATTTAGACACATGGATAAGATCTTCCCAAGCCTTCTCTTCTCTAGGCTACACAGTCCCAGATCTCTCAGCCTCTCCTCCTTGTATGAAAGGTGCTCCAGTCCCTTGATTAATTTTGTTGTGCATCACTGGCCTTTCTCCAGTATTGTGTATGTCTGTCTTATATGGGGGAGACCAGAACTGAACCCAGCACTCCAGATGTGTGAGTAAAGAAGGGTGTCCTCCCTCAACCTGCTGGCAGTGCTTTTCCTAACGCAGCCCAGGAGGCTCTTGGCCTTCATTGCTGCAGGTACACATTGGTGCCTCATGATGAGCTTGGTGTTCACCAGAACTCCAACGTCCTTCACTTCAGAGTTGCTTTCCAGATGGTCGGCCCCCAGCCTGTGCTGATGATTAGCATTAGTCCTCCCCAGCTGCAGGACTGGCATTTCCCTGTGTTGAACTTGCTGAGGTACCTGTTAGCCCCTTGCTCTACCCTGACCAGGGTCCTTCTGAATGAGAGTACACGCATCTGGTGTTCTCCTCCCAGTTGAGCATCCTCTGCAAATTTGCTGAGGGTGGACTCTGTTCTGTTATCTAGGTCATTATGAAGATGTTAAGCAATGCATTGCCCCACATCAGTCCCTGGAGTACACGGATACTGACTGACCTTCAACTGGACTTTATGCCACTAACCATAACCCTTTGAGTGGAGCTGTTCCAGTCAGATTTCAGTCCAGCTCTCTATTCTCTTACCTTGCTCCAACTTCCTTAGTTTGTCAGTGAGATTGTGATAAGAGAAGGCTGTTAAAAGAACAAAGCTGTCAGAAGCTTTGCTAAAGCCACAATAAACAGTGTCTACTGCTCTCCTCATCCACTGAACAAGTAATCTCACCATAAAAGGCTGTGAGGCTCATCAAGCGTGTTTCTCCTTCATAAATCCATGCTGACTGTTCCCAGTCACCTTCAACCAATCTACATATAGAAAGGGTTTGCAGGACGATTTGCTCCATCGCCTTTGCAGGGATCAAGGTGAAGCTGACCAGCTTTGTAGGTCCCTTAATTATCTCTTGGCCCCCTCTAAAATGGTAGGGATGTTTGCCCTTTTCTAGACCTTAGGAATATCCCCAATCACCACAACCTTTCAAAAATTGCCAAGAGAGGCCTTACAATGTCATTAGCCAGCTCCCTTAATACCCGTCAGGGCCCAGCAGCCTGGCAATATCCCATTTCAGTGTTCCCAAAAGTCAGCTGAGGGAAAGTCCTGTCCCGTTACCTTTGCCCAACTTCCCGCACATTGCGGTGGGCCAGTCTTGAACTTGGCAGGAGTGATCCTTTAAAAATCTGCTATCTCTCCTGTGCACTCTTCTCTGCATGGGATTCTCCTGCGCAGGCCAAAATCTGCTCTTCTGAATTCTGGTCTTGTAATCGTGCTTTTTGCCTTGCTCTTTCTTCACAGGATATGCCTCTCATGGTCACTGCAGCAAAGGCTGCCCATGACCTTCCCATCTCAGTCTCATTCTCCCTTGTTTCTGAGGCCCAGCTGGTTCACTTGTTAGGTCCTCAGTCACCCATGTTAAGAAGTTACCACAAAAGCACTCCAGAAACTTCCTGCATTGCTGGCACCTTGATATGTAGGTCAGAACAAAAGCATCTTTTCCGACTGGCTGGTTGGTCCAGTGCATCCCACCTTTTTCCAGAAATCAGTCCTTGATTAGGAAAGCCAGTCCCGTGTATGTAAAAGATGAGTCTCAGCTGCTGACACCAGTTGTGCAACCAGTTGTTTGCCCACAGGATCTGTCCTTTCCCCTTCAAGAAAATAGTAACTAGTAACTAAGCACTTCAAATACTGGAAGGATTTCTGCTTTTACATGCAGGAGAGACAGGAGTTCACTTGCAGTTCGATCTCCTTCGGATTTCTGTATCTAAATGTCCAGGATCCTCTTATGGGTAACTATAAATTGTCACAGCTTTGTCTTTCCTCTTTGCTCTTCCAAGATGTGGCTGATGAGTTCATCTGGAATTGCTAAAGGGAAATGGGCCTGTGCCCTAAGCAAGACTGTAGATAGTCTTTTGAGAGGTGTTCTTGGAAACTTTCTCATATGCTATCATGGGAATGGTTAGACTGTGATCTGTATTCTTACTCCCATGTTGTTGTAATGAACATACTTGATGATGCCATTTACTGTAAGAATTATTCTAGATAAGAGCTACTACTTTTCATTTAAAGGATGTATTTGATGGGGAGGGAAGATCTTGTGGAAAAGACTGAGGTGACTGATGTCCAGTAATACAAGTAAGATGAGACAGCTGTCCTGGAAGGATCAAATACTGTGCTGCCCTGTGTCTCCATTCCATGACTAATGAAGGATGTAGTTTCACAAAGCATCCAGTGAGTGACAGAGTGATTTCCTTTTAGGCTTGCCTCTATCCTACTGCCAGGGGTGCTTTCTTATCTGCATCTCATCTAGTGACTGGGTGGCTGCAAAATGAGTTGATTCAGCTTCCTAATTCAGAGCGGGGGGGATCAGAAGGGATTGCTTTTCCATTAGACATGTAAACATGACCTGATGTTTTTGTCATTGGGAGAACAACTCAGTCCAACACAAAGGAGGAAGGATATGTCTGATTATGTGACTGGATGTTCATATTTGTGGAACTGGTTGCATCTAATGAACTGATGAATTCATGGATTCCTTAAGAGCAGTGCAGAAAAAGGCTCGGGTTGGAACAACTTGCTCTGGCAAACCAGAGCCAGCATGTATGCCAGTCTAGTCTGGTGACTGCTCCTGTTACAGACAAGCTGCTTTAGCAAACTGTAGATTAAGAAAAACCCAACACTCAAATTTTCTGCCTTTTGGTAACACTTGGAAAGCTTTCTTTAAACTTTCATGTGGCATTGCTTGTCATTTGTGCCTTAAACTGAAAATGTGATCAAATGCTTCTTGTGTATATCAAGTTTAAAAATCCAATACAGTCTAAAGAATATGAATTGGTTGAAGTTTTAAAAACAAAGAAAACACCCTCTTTCAACTGAATAGGAGAAAGGAGGCTTCTGCAGGCTATGACTTGAAGAATTGCTATTTAGCTTCTATAGGATACATCAAATGTGGTCTTGTTTTGTTAGTCTACCTTTCTTGATGTTGACTTAATCCTTTTCCAGAAGAGGAAAGATGCCCACAGTTCAAGCCTTAAACACACACCATTTTTTTTTTTTGTTAGAATGCTCTTAGAGATGAGAACGATTTTTCTGTGTGTATAAATTTAAAATCAGAGCTGAAGAGCAAATTAGATAATCCCCTGGAGCTATTGTGGACCTTCTGATAGACCTTTCCCACAGCAAGGAGTGAGGCTGAACTAAGGGATAGGACCCAGAATTCAGTCCTGCCATACCTGACCGGTGACCTATGTCAGTTTTCCAGAGAACTATGTAGTTCTAACCCTGCTTCATAAGGTGAGTTGGGTGTTTTGCATGTAGATAATAATACTGTAATGCAAAATACTCATCTAGAACTTTGGTCTGTGTGAGTGAGAGAGGCATTTTTCTTCCATGAAAATGCACTCAGGACCTTATTTAGTGTAACCTGCACAGCATTGATACTAGCCAGGTAACACATTTCAGTTGCTAGTAGTTCTGTATTCCTCCCTGTGTGGTAAGATTTTAGCTACCCTAAATGTTCCTTTTACATAATTGAGGTAAGCAAAAGAAGATCATCTCCATCCATCTAACAACAGCATATTGTCAGCTCTTTGTCATCACTGTCACCCCTACATCTGTCTCTTCTCCAGTGAGTTCTTGGACCTGCTCTTCATGCATCCCCAGCTTCCTCAGCTGAGCCTCCCTAGTTTGGGATCAAGGGGGGAAGGTCCTGTTTCTCTGTGGGGCAACACAGGCAAGGTTTTAAGGTTCTCTTTTGACCCTTTAAGACTTCCCTTTACTGCTAAGGTTGAGAATAAAGGAATTTCTTCTGAAGAGAGAAATATATGGCAGCAAATTTGCACAGTCCTTTGCCCTCGCTTGTAATTTCAAGGATAAGGTTGGGATGTTGAAAATGGACTAAAATTGGTTATTGCTGTGATACTTTTCTTGCTGGATTCAAAGTAAGGGTTTTGCTACCAAAAAGTAAGGAGTAAAGAACAAAGTTGTTAGTTACAAAGACAGTGAGAAAATTATAACCATTTTATTCATTTGCTTCTGTTCCATATTAGTTTTCCCTGGGTCCCCTGGGTGCCTTCAGACTTTTTTTGCTGACTGTAAAAAGAATGTTTCAAATATATATGAAACTTTATGCTGAAAACATATTGGCAGAAAATAAGTCTGCTGTGCCTACAGAGAGTGCAACATGAAGATAACACTGATGTAAAATTATTTGATTATTTTACTTGCTTTATTATTATTTTTAGACAACAACTTTCAGAAGTTTATGGGCAAAAGAATTGAAGTATTTTGATCATGTGCCATCTTGATTTGCAGATTAAAATCAATTGATCTTGTTTTGGGCAATTAGATTCCTCTGAAAACTTCACCCTTGGGATTCCCAGGCCATGGAGGTGATGCATTTCATCTTCCCTTTCTGGAAAACCTTGGCCTGTATATTTAAATGGTCCTTGATTGTACATCACTGCATAAGGGAAAACACACCATGAGATAAATAGTGTACCTAAGTTTTGTTTGGGAAGAGGAAGATACTGATCTGGTGAGCTGGTTTTTAGTTAAATACATGCCCACTTTTAAGACAGATATTTTACCATTTTCTTCCAGCTTTCATGCCCAGCCATCTCGCCAGCTGTGGATGTTGTAGGTGCTTGGTGGCACCAGAAACATACACCCAGGCCTGACAAGTCATGGGTGGAGCCCCCAGTGCCATTCAGGAGTGGCATTCAGCTGGAGGAAGTGTCACTGAGGTGCCTAACCACTGTAAAGACATCTCTGTTCAGGCAACTGAGCCTTGGTCCCATGTGTTAATGTCAACCCTGAGGCAGGTCATTTGGCTCTAGTGAAAGGTTCACTGATACCCTGCTTACACAGAAGTTTCTCCAGAACTGCAAATTGTGTCAGCCAAAGGATTGCTCAGTTGTCTTATCTATGCCATACGAAGTTTTTGTGTGGCAGTTTATTTTAGCAGGCTAACAGTTCAGCTGCATTAGCTTCTCCTTAGATTGTGTTGCTGAGTTTAGTAGACAGGGTTTATCTTGGTACCTTGATTCAGACATTCATCTTTAAGTAGCACTATCTGTCTATTTTTTAGGTTATTTTGAGAAGTCAGTTTAAGGAATAGATAAAAATATTTTTCCAGCAAGTAACAATCACATGGATAGGAGCTTGTCACTGGCAGCTTTGAGTGTAGCTTCTTTTTGCCTGTTTTGACCTCTGAGTCCTGAGTGTGTGGCTCTTGCTCGGTCAGAGACCGTGTGCAGTTCTGGCTGGAGACAGCACCTGCTGTACTCGCAGAATGCTCCAGCACTGGAAGCCCTACAGGCAAAAGGTATTTTGAAATATGTGACAGCTTCCAAGGCTTTTTTTTCCTTAGAACACCTCAAAGCATTGAAGTAATTTGGGCTAATGGAAAAAAAAAAAAGTTTGGCAACTGTTCTATCTGCTTCATGTTGGCACTAAATGTACATATATAGAGGGAACAAATGCAGGACTGATAGAATGCTCAGGTTACTGAGAAATGCTTTGGGATAAATGATTTCTGTGATTAGGGAATTAGTAGAGCTTAAAAAAAAGTGATTAAAAAGGGATGAGGCTAGTTACAAAACCAGGCTGCCGGGGTTATGAGTCACTGATATGACACAGGGTGAAAATTCTTCTCTGAACACTCTTCTCCTCCCATGATATGATAGAAGAAAATAGTTTGGTAACTCTGTAATAACTCGTACTGGGCAGGTATGTGTTTTAGTTTGGTTCTTGCTTTTAGTCAATATGCTTTTACATGGTAAGTGTGTGGATGTGTCCAGATTTCAGTTGTATAAAAACCTGTATGCTTCAGACATTATTGTAGACCTCACCTCTTGTCATCAATGTGTGTGTTTTCTGTAGCTTTCAGAATATGTGTGTTGGTTTGAATATTGTATTAGAGCACACTAGAAGTCTTGCAGGTATTCTAAGTAGTCAGTCTTCTGAGAGTGTGTACCACAAGTCTTTGCAAGACAGTCACTAGAAAATCTAATTTGGGGTCTAGGAAGGTAATGGAGAAAATGAAAAGTGTTCTCATCAGAAGTTTTACACTTTCTGCTAATTCTCCTAGCCTAGAAAATGCTTGATTGATTTTTTGCTTAGGAAACATTATACTACATTATTTTCTTTCATTTAAAAATAAAACTACAACTATCAACAGACCAAATATAAAAGTGGTGGTAAAAAGAATCATTCACACATGATAGGAAAAAGAAATAGGTACTTCTAAAGGAATATTCTTTATCTTGCTACTGAGAGTGGTAGATGAAACAGTCAGCAGACAGAACCAAAGTACTATACACCAGTATCTCACCCAGGGCTACAGCTGACTGGTCTAAGCTGTCTCATATTCGTAATAATTGGAAAGAGATTTTTAAAAGAAAGTTTCTTGACAAAGAAGTACAAACATTTCTCATCTTTTTTACAACTAAGAAGAAGGAAGTCAGAAGCAGTAGCATCATTTCAGTCTTTTCACCATATGACGTATCATAAAGCTGATGAAGCACAAAGATCACAAAATGAAGAACATCAAATCTGCATAACAACAAAATGAACAAATTTTAGTTGCACATCTCTTTCACAGACTTTCTCACTAATGATTTAAATTCCTTGGAATTTGTATCCACTCAGATCCCAGCTTAGGCACGTATCTGAAAAGGAGCAGAAAAAAGAGTGAAGATTTATACAAGTTATAAATTCACTTGCTCAGCAGTGCAGAGTAGCTGGTATGCATTGTAATGCATTCCCCACTTCTGTTTCATACAGTTTAAGTATATTTAAAATTTCTGTTCTGGATGAAAGAATTTTAATAGTTTGTATTAGGCAAGAGAAAACTAAGGAGCTGAACTGCCTGGTCCTCCCTCTGCCTCTAAAAGCGTGGCCTGAACTACAACCTGATGGAAAGCAATAGGCAAGAACATCCATTTTTTTCCAAGAGTCCATGATTTTTTTTCCTGAAGTTATTCCTCAGACTTGCAGAAGGAAACATAATATTGCTAAAATGTGGTCTAACACACCACTTGTTAACTGTAAGGAGTGAAAAGTGGGTTTATCCACTTGAGACCACAGAGATTGTGTAGAGCAATCACAGTACAGTGATTCCACTGGAATTTAGTAGCTGGAACAAGCCCTTCCTGACTGTTTTACAGTGGATTGCAATATGTGCAATATGGTTGCACACAGCCTGCTGATAGCACGAGCAGTAACCTCTTGTCTCAGGCTCTGCAGAGGAGGTCTTATGGCTGCTCTCTGGGTGCTGAATGTGTACCAAGTGTCCCGATCTTGTGTTGTTGAGGGATGATGGAGTTAGACCATGGGTGAAATACTGTTGGCCATTTTTGCTGTGCACTGTGTGCATGTGCACTTTAAGTGTGTCTCATCTATGTGTGGTTTGGTTTCCTGTTCCTATTAAGTTTTGAAATACACAAAGATCCTACTCTTTCAGCCAGACAAGCACAAGAATAGTTGTATAGTATAAAACAGTGCCTAGAAAAAATACTGGTCTGTGTTTTATTATTACAGTGTTATTATGATGTATTACTATATCGTGTGATCATAGAAAACAGGGAATGCGTTACTGCAGAGGCCTGTAACCATAGCTAAAAAGGATATTGAGGTACATAGATATATGGTTCCTGACAGTGTTCCTAGTGTAGCCCTATAGGCACAGAAGATGGGCTTAAACTATCCTTCGAGTACCCCATGCCAGCTAAAATCTACAAACTTTGATTTTTATGGCTGGCAGCAATTGCAGTATCAGACTGTGTGTGTATGTTTGCAGGTACTGTTTCCAGTGTCATTAGAAGAGGAAGTAGGACACTTTCTCACTTAAATTTGCTTAATGGTAGTGGGCTCTTCTTTGCCTTTTTCCTTTTTTTTTCCCCCCTTTTGTTTGGGGTGTGTGACCTTCAACACAGCCTCTGCTGAGAATGATGCTTTGTAAGAGGTGTTAGCTATGACTCATTCTCTCTTGACACAGGTGCAAGTGTACCCACCTCCTTCACAGGCTTCTGAAATCTGAACATTTTTGCAAAATTTTTCTCACTTTTTACTTTGGCACTTTGTCCATTGCACAATTACTCAAGCTCCTTTGGTGTCAAGAAACAAACAGCAGTGCTATGTTTTAGAAAGCTGGAAATAGTAGGTACTTAAAATTTCCCTACTGAGGGGGAAAAAAATTTTTAAATAACTTTCTGGTGTTTTATTTACCTCAAAACATGCAAAGAGAAGGAACTTACAAAATTCTCGTGGCTATCTATCATGCTATTGTCCTCTTCACAAATCACAGACAAAGAATTACGTTTTACCCTTCTGGAAAGTAGATTGTGGCTTACCTGTTATGATAAGCCAAGTGAAGGCTGATGGCTTGTTTCCATGCCCCTGAGTTTCTTCTGCTACACAGAGCTGCAGGGTTGGGACAGACCTCACAAAAGTTGCTCTTGTCTCCTCTTGTGCATGGAGAACCCAGACTGGCCTCAGAGGAGCAGTCTAACTTGTTCTGCAAAGTGTCCAATGAGGAGATCCCAAAATCCATGGCCAGACTGTCCCACAGACTAGGGAGAAAGCTTTTACTAACATAGTGCTTAACTGTTCCTTACGCCAGTTAAGGACTTTTCTGTCCTTACCCAGTGGGACTGTAGTGGGTTGGCTGTGGCTTGCCTCCTCCCAAAAGAATGGGGGAGAAAACAGAAGGAACGGAAGCAAGAAAACCCGTAGCTCAAAACAGTGACAGGGAGATCACTCATTAAGTAATCTTTTATGTCAGGCAGACTCAGCTTGGAGAATTCAATTTAATTTACAGCCAGTTAATATAAATATTTAATTCCAAATCAGGTACTGGGAAACAAAAAAGACAAACATTAAAATATTTAGGGGGAAGACTGTCTCTCCTTTTCCAGGCTTGCTTCGTTCCAAACGTGTCCTCCCCACTACCTCACCACAGCCTCACTCTTAGACCTTGTCACAGCTGCAGGTGGCAGTCAGTCCTCTCAGAGCAGCTGTGAGCAGTGCAGGGGGCTGAGGTCAGAGTGTCACAGTTTTTCTCTGCTGCTCCTTCCTTCTTGCCCTTTTCCTGTTCTCCAGTGTGCAAGTCCCTCTGGGGGTGTACCTGCTCCTCATGAAGCACCTCCTCCTCCTCAAGCCTTGGTGTTCCCTCATTCCCTTCTCCTCTGCTGTGAAGCTGCCTAGAGCTGGGAGTGCCCATCATGGGGCAATCCCAAACTCTTTTCACAGCAGCTCCCTGCTCTCAGAACCTTTCTATGGACGCCTGTTGGTTGATTGCTGTCCTCCATTTCAGTTACTTCCTATACATGGGAAGATTGGTTTGTTCTTCCACAAGCTGCTTTTTTTTTCCAGATCAGCTAAATGTGCTTCCTTCAGCCTTTCCCCATAGGTCTCCTTTCACTTTCTTTTGGATTCTTTCCATTTCATCTGTCTTTTATAATGTCATGCCTGAAACTGGATGTAGAAGTTGGGCAAGGACTTGTCTGCCTTTAGAAAATGACGTAATTGCGTCTCTTGCATTAACCCAGACAGTTATTGCACAACAGACACACGTTTTTGTTTTGCTTGTGTCTGATCAGTTTCTGCTTAATTGTCTCTTCACAGCTATTTAAATAACATTAATTTCTCCTTCTGAAGTATGTACTAAGCACATTCTAGTTTTGCCGTGTTGATTTTGGACAGGCTCTCCAGTTTGCCTAATTTGTCCTGCTGAGCGCCTGCCATCCCCTTGGGCTTGGAGGTGTTCTCCTCTCTCTTTCCCTGTTCACACGAGACCTCACAGAGCTCCTGCAGCAGGCTCTGCTGTCCCTTCCCCTGCTGCCGTGCACACCTGTGCTCATCTGCTACCATTTCCTAAACACAGTTTACTCTCATGTTGATATTTCAGGCCTTCTGCTTTCTCTCATCGAGTCTTTGAGCTGCCTGTTATATCCCATACTTTTGGTTGGGCTATGAGGATTTTTTAAAGCCCCTACATATATTTTTCTTTACTTGTCAAATCTTTGTACAGGTGATAAATGTGTTTGGCAGATTTAGTAGCCCTCTCCCACGCTGTTTTGGAAATGATGGCTGTGTTTGGGCAAGGCTCAGACAGACTCCCGGCTGCCTTGAGAAACCATGGAGCAAGTGAAGAGCATGGCTATGATATCTGCATTTTACTGAGATCCGTTAATGGTCATAGAAAAACAAAGTCATCTAATAAAGAATTTTAATGTGTGTTTCAGCCACGGGAACAAAGAAGTATTTTCTTGTCGAGGAATCAAATTGGCAGTAGACTGGTTTTTGGAAAGAGGCCACAAGGATGTTACTGTGTTTGTGCCAGCATGGAGGAAAGAACAGTCAAGACCAGATGCTCTTATAACAGGTAAGCTCCATCTTTGCTTGTTTGTTCAGTGCTTTGCCCAGCACGAGTGCTGCTGCTCAAAAGTAACTTCATTGCAATCTACAGGAAGGAAAAAGACAAAGCAATGCCCTCTCCAAGTCCTCCTGTTCTGTTCTGCTCATCTGCTCAAGTTTCCATTAACATTGCTACTTACTTCTTGAAGAATGTAACTGCCTTTTTTAAAATATGCTATGTCTGTGCAGCGTTAGTAGCAAAGAGATTTGAAGTTAGTCATTTGATGGGTGTTATTTCTTGTGGTGAGCAGATTCTGCCAGGCTGGCCTGTCACTGCCCATGCTTTGGATTATGGGAATTATTCGGACAGAAAGGGAATGGTTCCCCTCTTTGTCATTACTATTAGCAAATAGATAACTTTGGAAAATGTTAATTTTGAATGTGTTTATCTAGAAAAAAAATTTGGTGTAGAGGTATTTATTCCTTCGTCAAACTAACAGGTTCTGTGTGAAGGCTGGAGAGACATCCTCCACCTACCCTAAAGTTGAAAACAGGAACTGGGGGTTAAAAAAACCTAGAACTTGGAGAGGAGGAAGGGGCTTTTTTGAGGGGAGCCCCAACATGACTACCATTAAAGGAGGGGAAGCTTTTGAGACTAGTAGCTGTAGCTTCTAAAAGAATAGAGAAGCATGTTTGATTGCCATGTGTAATTTCAAATACCTGGAAAGATCCTCTCAACACTTCATTCCATTTGCTTGATGGCTACTAGAATATAGCACGTTAACACATGGAAACATTTGGAAAGCTGCTGTTACCCTGTCAGCACTGGCAGTGTGGAGCCTTTCTCTTGAAGCCGTTCTCTTTCACTATACTAGTGTTTGGGGTGTGAGAAGAGCATTGGCTAAGTAAAAAAAATTTGGCCACTTAGAAGTAAACTGTGACATCTGCTTGAAGTGTGCGTAGGGCTAAATGCCGCAAAAGGTGTTTCAAGAAAGCAACAAGGCTAGAATCGACCTAGCAACGGTCAATTGTCTAGCAATGAGAAATCAGTGTTCCATGTGTCATCATGTACCCTGAAAATGGGAGGAAGATCAGAGCAGGTTATTGTATCTTCTGTAAAAATATTGCATCTTCTGTTTTCTTCGAAGGATGCAGAAAGCCTTTGTGCTACCAGGTGTGTAAAATACATGGTGCTGACGCTCTGTTTCCAGAGATACACACCTGAAATACACAGCCAGCTGGAGTTTTGAAAAAGCCCTAGATGACTAACGGGAGGATGGTTCTAGACTATCAGCATTCATGAGAAGCCTCTTGGACTAAACAACAGCCACATCTTTCTTACCTGTACCCACCAGTCATCACATGGCAGATCTTTTTATTCTTTCTTAGCAGGGAGAAAAAATCACTTTCCATCACACTGTCACACATCATTTACCACATTGTGGGGGGTTGAATACAAAAAGGTTGTATTTCATTTAAAATCTTGTGCTTTTTCTACTAAGCAGATAAGTGCTTGTATCAAATATATTACTTGTATGTAATATTAATGCTATATTTCTCCCTGTTGGAGTCTTTTTTTTTTTCCCCAGATGGAACATGTTCCCTGTCAAGTTTCTTATTCTCCAAAACAGTTGAGTTGAGATCTTAACCATTACTAAGAGCCATGACTCATAATCACTATGCAAGCATCTTCTGCTGTTTTAGATGTTGCCTACTTTTTTGTGTATTTTTCTTTCATAGCTTGTCTGCTCTGAGGAGAGTGGTAGGTAGGAGACTCAACATAAGGGGTAGGTGCCCCAGTATTAGGTACAGCCTCCTTAGTAGCCTGAGGTCCGTCTTTCAAAGCTCCTTGGGATCTCCAGGTTACACGCAGGAAAAGGGAAAATTAATTTTGGGATGTGTGAGTGACAGATTGTGTAGAACAAGAAGGAACTACATGAAATGCTAAATATGCTTATTTAGAAGGATTGAAGAGAAATCTGTTTGGCTTTGATAAGAACTTACGTACAAATGGGTAAACCATTCAAGGAAAGACACAATCTAAACTATTACTGGTGTTAACAAAAAAAACAAAACAAAACGAACCACCACCATTTTTGCTGTTGGTTACAAAATGACATCAGAGGTCTTTCTGGGGAATGCTGTTAATACCTGGGGAGAACCTGAGTACTTGTACAGAACGTGGGTTTTCTAGTCCTTGTGAGTACCCCTTCTCTTGATGGGCAGAGACTTCAATGAGACAGTCCCATTAATATGAGCTATGGGAATTCTTTCAAAAGGTGCTTCTTGCTGGGTTCCACAAAGAAATGAAAAAAGTCTGTCCTTACCAAGGAGCTCAGTTATGGGAAAGCCATGGCTGTTCTTGGGTATAGTCCTCCTATTCAGTGGTGTTTAAAATGACCCCTTCAACCAGAGGAGTTTTGCACAGGTGTTTTGATAAAATAGGGGTTTTTTTGAACCACAGGAACATGAACAAGGTCCCCTGTGTTAGTCTTAGAGAAATGGCATGGAGCAGGTGGTTTTGATTTATTCGTAGGGTTTTTTGAAAGTATTGCCAGCTGACTGCTGACTATAAGTTCAGATATCATATATGGGACACCTCCTGATGGACTAAAACCATCTAAGACATTTTTAGTCCTAAATGCTTGGATTTTCTTCCTCAAGTCTAATGTCATTAGAGATTAAACAAATTTTTTTCTTTCTTGTTTGACTTTTGATTCTTATTCCTTGTAGATCAAGAAATCTTACGTAAATTAGAAAAGGAGAAGATTCTTGTGTTCACACCATCCCGGCGTGTGCAAGGGAGAAGGGTGGTGTGCTACGATGACCGATTTATAGTGAAGTTGGCCTTTGAGTCAGATGGCATCATTGTCTCTAATGATAACTACAGGGATCTAGCTAATGAAAAGCCAGAATGGAAGAAGTTCATAGATGAACGCTTGTTGATGTATTCATTTGTTAATGACAAGTAAGTCGTTCTGTCTTTATATGTGCCACTAAAATAATTGAGGTGAGGACGGTTTGAAGATTTGTACGAATTTTTTATCTTACACCCAAATCATGAGGTACATGTACGAAAACAGGAGGAATACTCAATCATAGATTTGGTCTTCTGATTAAAAGTACTCAAAACTGTTTTTGTAGCGACATTTGTATGTCTTTTTATGCTGTTTTTTCCTCTTTGGTGTATGCCAATGTATATTCAATGTATGCTATGGTATAATATTCCAGCTCTGTTGATATACTGAGCCAGCATATTCCAACTGTTGATATACTGTGCCTGTGGTTAGACTCCCAAGTCCTAGAGTCACAGAAAAACCCATGTTGGAATGAACCTCGCGGGGTCTGTAGTTCAACTGTCTGATTAGATCCATCTATAGTAACTTCGTACCCCAGCCTACAGATCCACTGCAGTTACAGCTGGTGGCTTCTTGTAGTGGTAGGGACTCAGTGCCCCACCAAGCAGGCTCTTGTACTGAGGTGCCTGAATGCTGATACAAAAGTCCAAGGCAGTCAGCACAGTTTTGCAAAGCTAGTAGTGGTGTTTTAAGAAATGGCTGCCTGTATTGCTGCCCTTACTTTTGATTTTGGGATGGGTTATTTGCAGCCCTGCTTTGCTACAAAGCATCAGCTGAGCTGGACCAAAGGTGTCTGTAGCAGTCTGGAGGTGTCCACACAGTCTATTCCTGTGACCTACCTGTCAGGAAGTACCTGCAAATTGCAGTACCTGCAATTTGGCCTTCCAAAACTGCTCTTGAGGTACCTGGATTTAAAAACGACAGGATGGCAGGTTATGGTGTAGCATAGTCATGAGGTTCTTGGTCATTGCATGACGAGTATTAAAAGGCTTGTTTGCTTCCATAATACTTTTTTCTTTCTTTATAGATTTATGCCTCCTGATGATCCTCTTGGTCGCCATGGTCCAAGTCTGGACAATTTTCTTAGGAAGAAGCCTATTGTGCCAGAACATAAGAAGCAACCATGTCCATATGGTAATTTGATTTAACCCACCAATTTTTTTGTACTGGGACTGGGGACCAAGCTCCTGCTTTATTTTAACACTGCCAAAACTGCTAAAAATTCTTTTAACATTGGTTTTAACATTGTTGTCTTAGCCTGAGATGGGTTGAAATGCTGAGCTAATGGTGGAAACTGAAGAGATATTTTTCATGTGCTACTTAGAAAACATTTCTGTCTACTAGTTGAACTAAAGGAGCAACTTAATTATATCATTCATTGGAATAGATCCAAATCAACACCTAAATTCTGCAGGTTCCAGAAGCCCTTTTCTAATGTCATGAGATCTTGAGATTTTCTTCCAAAAAAGTAATTGAGCTGTCTGAAGGTTAACTACTGAGCATTCCTGCAGGCATCTTGACTGAGCTGAAACCTGCTGGCCTTATGGCTGTGGGACTTCCCTGTTAAGTTTTCTGTATATTAACTATATTGCCTTGGCCCAACACAGCAGGTGTGCACAGACTCCCTGGCAGTGCCACGTTCAGCTCAAAACGTGGCTGGTAGTGTTGGTCTGCATTCCCAAAGCATCAGCTGCAGGACACTACCCCTGCCTCTTTTTTCCCCACAAAACAGGGGAGGAGCTCTTAGAGCACACCCTGTGTTGTACCAAAACTGTTTCGTTTGCAAGATCTTTCAAATCAATAATAAAACTTTAAATGAGGGGCATTTCTGTTATTTGATGGCTAACAGACTTTGTTTGAAGTTTTTTTCATCTAATTATGTCTGTGTTAACAGGGAAGAAATGTACCTATGGACACAAATGCAAATACTATCATCCAGAAAGAGGAAATCAGCCTCAGCGATCCGTAGCTGATGAACTTCGTGCCATGTCTAGAAGCACAGCTGCCAAAACTACAAGTGAAGGAGGACTGGTAAAAAGCAATAGTGTTCCCTGTAGCACTAAAAGTGATGGCACTTCAGAGCTGAAGCGTGCTGCTCCAAAGAGGCAATCCGATCCTAGTATAAGGACTCAAGTCTATCAAGACTTGGAGGAAAAGCTTCCCACCAAAAACAAATTGGAAACCAGGTCTGTACCTTCTTTAGTTAGTATACCAAGTTCCTCTGCTGGAAAACCCCAAAGTACTGCACCTTTAACTAACGGCCTTCCATCCGGAGTTCACTTCCCACCTCAGGATCAAAGACCACAGGGACAGTATCCTACAGTGATGATGGCAACCAAAAATCATGGAACACCAATGCCTTATGACCAGTATCCAAAATGTGAGTCTCCGGTGGATGTAGGGTATTACTCCATGCTGAGCGCATATTCAAATCTCAGTATATCTGGTCCGCGTAGTCCGGAACGGCGCTTCTCCTTGGACACAGATTATAGGATTAGCTCTGTAGCTTCCGACTGCAGCAGCGAGGGGAGCGTCAGCTGTGGCAGTAGCGATTCCTACGTGGGTTACAGCGATCGCTCGTACATGAGCTCGCCCGACCCACAGCTAGAGGAGAACTTGAAGTGCCAACATATGCACCCCCACGGCCGCCTTAACACCCAGCCCTTCCTGCAGAGCTACCACGAGCCTCTCACACGAGTGCAGAGCTACAGTCACGAAGAACCAAAGCATCACCACAAATCTCCTATTCCGTACATGGCTGTGCATCTGCAGCATCCAGCAGTCGGTGCTCGTTCCAGTTGTCCGAACGACTACTCCGCATCTCAGAGCTCGTCTCATTCAAAGACGCTGCATCTGGGGAGAGCCCTTGTGTCCACGAGAATAGACAGCATTTCAGACTCACGTTTGTATGAAAACTCTCCCTTAAGACACAGAAAGCCTTACTCTGGCCAGGAAGGGCTGGGAGGTTGGGACAGGCAGAGTTACGGGATGGATGCCTATGGCTACCGCCAGACGTACTCCTTGCCGAGCAACCCCACGCAGCCGTGCTATGAGCAGTTTGCCTTCCAAAGCCTTCCCGAGCAGCAGGACCAGCCCTGGCGCATACCTTACTGTGGAATCCCGCAAGACCCCCCAAGGCACCAAGACACCCGGGAGAAGGTTTACATTAACCTCTGCAACATCTTCCCCCCCGATCTCGTGAGGATGGTGATGAAGAAGAACCCTCACGTGACGGACGCTCAGCAGCTCGCTGCAGCCATCTTAGTGGAGAAATCTCAGCTAGGTTATTGAGAGATGATGCATCTTTGTGGTGTCTCGTAGTTTTCAGCTCAGCGCTAGCGCTGAGAGAGGTTTGCTACAATAGCATTTGGGATCTCCTTCTCAGCAAGGAGGTTATATAGTAATCCGTTTATGTGAAATACTGTATCATGGAGTCTGTATGTATAGCCCCATGCATTGGAAGTACCAGAAATGTTTTGTGTTCTAGTTTGAAAATTTTTAAATGGCTATTTTCACATCTGGAGGATGTTCCAGTTTAAATTATATATATATATATATATATATATATATATATATAAAAATCTGTGGTCTCTGGTTATAATCTTTGGTGCATCAGGGGTTTATATGCAGCACTTTCTTATCATTGTTACATTTTGTTGGGATTTTTGGTTTAGTTTTTTAACTTGCTGGATGCTTATCCTTGGGTTGTGGGATATTAACCTGCAGAAAGAGGATTTTGCTACTTCTGGCAGGCAATTTTCAAGCCAATTTTCAAGCCAAGTTTCTGAACTTTTTACAACACCATAAGTATGTCTGATGTATGTTTGGTTGGTTTTGTGAGCTTTTTTGTGCTGTAATCACCTGTTTGTAGAAAACAAAGATTTACTACGGCACTGACTTCATTTTTTGAAACAAATAATTAAGTTACCAGTTAACAGTGAAGTGGGTAACAGTATATTGGTAATTTATAGTATGGCACTTTTTGTTGCTTTCTTTGTTTTGCTTAAATAGTTACATGTCTTTGTTGGTGCAGTCAATTAGTAAGATCAGATGCAAACAGAGGAGGAATTTTTTTTTTTTTTTTACTAATTTATGGTTATGGTAAAAGCCTTATTGCCTGATTTTCAAAGGTACTGAGAATTTGCAGCCACCTTGGAAGCTAAGAGAAGCTGCAAATGCTCAGAACCACCCCAAACCAGGCCACCCTGTTTCAGTTCCTGTGTGTTGTTACCCAGCTTTGTGTATTTCTGGTCAGTAGATGGGGACCTGAAGTCGCAGGGCCCTGTTTAGTTGTTTTATATGTTTTTCCTTTGTATTGCTGCACAACTGTACTGGATAAAATATGCTTTTCATAAAATATTTACCTGTTTCTAAATGAATTTAATTATCTCAATGCAAGTTTTGTATTTAAGATGCTGTTTGATTTTTCTTGCTATTTATCAAGGCTGGCCTGAAAAGGTTTTGTGTGTTCAGGATATGCAACATTTCTTAACTGCACTATGGTAATGATATTGTAGCTCAAAATAATAACTTAAACTTTTTTTTTTCTTTTTGGCTGGGGAGGGGAGGGTTGTGGGGAGAGAAGATACCGTATGTGTTCCTGGAGTTAGCTTTTTGCTTTTTGCATTGTGTAGGCCTGATTCTTGCCACAAATAGTGTAGTTTTAGAAACAGACAAACCAAGTCTGTTTTAGCATTAGTAAGGGATATTTCTGGTTTAAAGTCATGGGTTTTACTAGCACCTCATAAGCTTTTATATATATATATATGAAAAATAGAAATAGTTTTTGCAATTGATGTCAGATGTACTTCCATGACGTGATCAGTTGCCGACAGTTTTAGGTTTCCGTCCATTGTAACAATGTTCAGTGTTAAAAAGTGTCACTAGTTTACACTATTACAGATGATAATTTTGGTACACTTGCTGGAATTTTAAGTAAGGCCCTGAAGAACCAGAAAGTACCTTTTACTGTTGATACAAATTGTATCTTTTTAACTGAGAACTATTTTGATTTGTACATTAGAAACACAAATGTATAATTATAACTAGTCTTTTGGGCAACATTTTATCCCTTATTTAAAAATTAGAGATTTCAGACATAGAATAGATTTAGGCAAGTAAAGGTAGGTATTTATTTAGGTGTCTGTCTCAATTTCACATACTAAAAGGATAAAATAAACTATTGGCATCTTCTTCCTTCTAAAATCTTTGTAGTGGGAACTCACTAAAATAAAGGTAAAATGCTGCCTGAAAATGATGTCCAAGCACCTTTGAATACGAAGACGTTTTCACTACTTGTGTGACACCGTGTGTTGCAGCAAGTAGGGTTTGGGTATACAGTAAATGCTTCTAAAGAGCATTGTGCTATAGACATATCCAATAATCTGAACCATGTTCAGCAAACCAATTCAGGACGTGGTGCTCCTGCAGCTTCCACTGCCAGTGCACTGCAGGTTTTGCCACTGCCTGTCCCCATGGCAAGGCTGGAGGGGCTCTACACCATCTGTCCTGCATTGTCTGTTTAGGGAGAAGAGCTCTTCACCTGTGCAACAGTTTTTCCCTGGATTTGGTTGGTCGCCATCCGTAGAGCATGTTTTAATGTAGAGATTGATGCAGCGCTGATGCTGAGGTTTGGGCTGGGAAATGGGTCTCATCTTAGTTGTACGCTAAGATTTGGTTAAATTGAATTACACTGAAGTACTACACCATAGTGTAGATGCAGCTGTTTTAATGATGTTTGTGTTTTTAATGGGTTTCTACATTTATTTTTTATGTAGGTAATTACTTCTGCCAAAAGTTCAATTCCTTTAAGCATGAACTGAAACGTGCATATGTAAAAGAAGTGTTTTGTGTTTTTCCCTGTGATGTGAGCACCGGGATGCTCCTGCCATGCACATGTCACAGTCTGGCCTAGAGCAGGGCCTCAGCAGGCTTAGCCATTGGGATATCAGTGCGAGGAGGTGCGTGGGACTGCGAGCTGCACTGCCCAGGCCTGAGATACCAGAGTCCATTGTCTCTGCACATATCCAGGGCAGTATTGAATCCCCAAAAGGGTGGTGATTCTTGTAATAGGTTCTGTGCTTTGCACCCAAGCACTGAAAATGCTTTAAAAATACAAGAGCAGGAGTAATTTGGTGGATTTTAATGTTGTGCAATGATGCGCTAGTTCCCCTTAGACTCGCTTATTTTGGGTAAAGGAAATTTACTGTGGACAAAATGTTTGCCTTGATATTTCCTTTTGTTTTGCTGTGGTAACAGATTGAGGAATTGTGTGTGAACTCCTCCATGATGAGGAGACCAGTCTGTATATTTAACGACTTCTAAAGAGGACACCAGTAACAAACATGGATGCGATGATACTGGTCAAATACTACCTTTGTCTGCATAATTGCATTGATGCAAATAACTGAACTGTAACCTCCTGTGATACTTAAATAGCAGAGGTAATTCAATGATACTGTCTTGGCCTCACCTGAGTGCCAGAGATGCAATGAAGGATTTAGTACCTTCAAGTTAGAGCTGTCCCTCAGCTAAGAAGAGGGCAACACTTCTCTTTGTCTTCAGTACTTGAGAGTTGTTTTGATACTTAGCAGAAACTCTGTATTTTTAGATAAAATCCCAAGCTGTTATAACTGCGCCAATAATAGTATATAGATATACAGTATTTTTAATGCACATACATTAGGCATCTGCCCACAGCTGTTTTCAATACAACAATGTGTTGCAAATATTTGGAGTTTTTAAGTATGTCCTGTAGATAACTGACTTTGAGCTAAATATGCCCAGGCTATGACAGTATTAATCACTTTGTTGTATTTTATTTTTCTAAATATGTGTAATATATATATATATATTTGTATATATACACACATGTTTGGCAAGTGGGTTTAAAATACTGCTAAATGGTCTGAGGTAAGATCATACCTTTCCAGGTGTCCCGCTTTCTTTGGTATGTCTGAATTGTAGCTTGGTCCTCCACTGCAGAATACCTCTGGGGACAGCCAAAAGCCTGATTTGTTCGTGTGACGCCCAGAAAAGAGAAGGCGTGCTGGGCTGGGGAAGCCCTCGAAGGAGACTCCTGCAGCCTCCGTGGATGCGGACTGGTGCTGAGCTGTTGAGGAACTTCTGCTGTGAAAGTTGTAGCTAGTGGTGAACACCTTTCCAAAAGTATCAAAGCTGTCGGTGTAAACCAGAGTACCTCACTTGGAAGGGGACCCTGCGGGTGTTTGCCCCGGCAGGGCAAGCGCTGGAGGACTAAATGCCTTGGGTGAGAGATACTGCAGCATCTTGCCACAGTAAGAGACTACCAAAACATTTATCAATTTTATCTGTTGATGGTTTGACCAAGGTATTTTCGATGTGTAAAGCTTGAAAAATGAGACACAATGCTCTTCTGCTCTCTGGAGCATTTAGAAAAATACCCAACTGACTTTTCATTGCTACTGAAAATTTAAAATACTGTGCAATTAAAGAGACCATTTTTTAAAAATAAAAATACTTAGAAATTATTTATTTTTATTTACAGTGTGACTTGCTAATTTATTCCTTGCATTATAAGGCCATGGTGGAGTGCCGTTTGTTGACTTTTTTTATCATAGGAACTAAAACTACTGAGATGAAAACCAATAGATTTTAAACCTAAAACAAAATTCTATGGCCTTGTTTTGTTTTCTGTAAAAGGGCTGAAGTTTTATAAATGTCAAATCACATTTTCTATACTTTGTAAATTTTAGAGAGGCATAGTTTAAGAATTTTGTTCAAATTAAGTATGTTTGGGCACATTGTTTAGACTAATCATGTAACTAAATCTGGAATCATCTGTATTGAATGGTTTTTCCAGCTAACCTTTTGCTTGGTAACGTGAGAGATGTTCAAATTTCATCTTTAGATGTTCTAGAATACATTTCTCAAAGTTTCATCAGAAGCTGGTGACCTAGGCACCCAATCACATGGGAAATGCACATTTGCATGGGAAGCATCCTACAGAATGCTGGGTTTTCCTTGCCATGCAGTACAGGGAAATGTGCTGGTACACATCAGGTCTATCAGAGATGTTTATGAAGGCACTGCTGAATACCGTGTGTGGTTCGTAGTTATCAGTGTGCTTGAAATAATTTTCCAGCTTCCATTTTCAGGTCTTAAAGGGTTGTCATAACTTGTGCTTGGAGTGTTTTATTACTCTGTTTACCCTTTAATCTAAATGATTGCAATAGTTTGCAATAGTTCTCGTTCCTCTCACACTCGAGCCCTGGGAAGGCCCAGTCTCCCAAACACTGACACGTACTCCTGACTTCAGCAGAAGTAGAGGCGTGGGCTGGTTTAGTGGTGATAGAGAAGCCCTGAGTCAGACTGGCGTGTGTGTGAGTGCAGCAGGGCTCAGGCCTTGAGGAGCACAGCTGGAGAGCCGCCTCCTCCCAAACACAGGGGAGATCTCACTGGTGCTGACAAGTCATTCGGCCAGGATTGCCCTTTGCAGGCGTTGGGAACGCCTACAAACCAGATTTACCTAGGTGTTTAAGTACAGCCATCCTCTGTGTTTCAAAGTATAACAATCTACTCTTCGCTTTATAAAACAAAACCTCTCTGCTTTTGTTGTAGAACAATCTGTTTTCTTTTGGTCTCAGATAAATTAACCATGTGAGATTGGCTGATTGGTTACTTCTTATTTATCTAAATGACATTCTTAATGAAACTGAAATTTAAAAACTGCTCTCCCAGCATCCAAGAATATCCTGCAAGGAAGCAATGCAGACACAGCAGCAATAATTGTATTTTGTAGTTCTTTTCCCAGTCATTATCTCTGTGTTTGTGCTGAGTAGGTGAGATTTTAATATTGTCCTGAAGTCCGCTCTGGGAAAAACATTAGTTTAAAATAATGTTTGGGCTACTTGATAAAGCAATTGTCAAACTGGCTCTTCATTCCTTCACTGGTTGTTCTGTATGATTCTGTGATGTGATGTTCACATCTTAAAACCACCTGTAAACCATACAAAAAAACATGTACATGGATTCTGCTTTTAGAGAAAAGAAAATAAAGATTCATTTTCCTCATTGATGGGCTGGTTTTGTTTCATAAAAAAAAATCTCTAGAGCAGTTAGTGAGTTATAGACAGCTTTGTATTCCTACCTGCGTAACAAAACTGCTCACTTTGAGTAAATTGGAACAGTTTCAAACGTAGAATCACAAAAGCGTTTGGTTTAGAAGGAACCTCAGAGATCATCTAGTCCCACCCCCCTTGCTATGGGCAGAGACACCTTTCACTGAACATGGTCAGCCTGGCCTTGGACACCTCCAGGGATGGGGCATCCACAACTTCTCTGGGCAACCTGTTCCAGTGCCTCACCACCGTCACAATGAAGAATTTCTTCCAAACATCTCGTCTAAACCTATTTTCTTTTAGTTTAAAACCATTGCCCCTTGTCCTGTCTGCCCATATAAAGAGTCCCTTTCCCTCCTTCTTAAAATCCCCCTTAAGGTACTGGAAGGGGCTGTAAGGCCTCCCAGGAGCCTTCTTTTCTCTAGGATCAACTCCCCTGTGCTCTCAGCCTGTCTTCATATGGGAGGTGCTCCAGCCCTCAGCTCATCTCTGTGACCCTCTGGACCTGCTCGTACAAGTCAACAGCTTCCTTGAGCTGAGGATCCCGTGGCTGGATGCAGCAGCATTCCAGGTGGGGTCTCACAAGGGCAGGATCCCCTCCCTTGCGCTGCTGGCCACAAGCAGGATACAAGTGGCTTTTTGGGCTGTGAGCACACATTGTTGACTCATGTCCAGCTTTTTCATCCATGAGAAACCCCAGATCTCCACAGGGCTTCTTTCAGTAACTTCTGTTCTGTACTCATGTCTAGGACTGCCCTGAGCCAGGTGCAGCACCTTGCACCTGGACTTGTTGAACTTCCCTCTGGATGGCATCTTATCCTCCAAGTACGTCCCCTGCACCACCCAGCGTGGTGCCACACGCAAACTTGCTGAGGGTGCTGTCCGTGCCTTTGTGTCACTGATGAAGATGTTAAGGAGCACCGGTCCCAGGACAGAGCCATGAGGGACACCACACATCACCAGCCTTCACCTGGACATTCAGGCGTTGACCACAAACCTCTGGCTGCATCCATCCAGCCAATTCCTTATCTACTGAATAGTCCAGCCATCAAATACACATCTCTCTAATTGAGAGAGAAGGATGTCGTGTGGGGCCATACATAACCATGTATGATTATAGATTATCAATTCATTTTTAATGGAGTAATTTGTATTTAATAGACTCTTTCCCCTCATTTTGCTTACCAAGAAAAAAGCCTCTGGGGTTACGAGGACACGTCAGTCATTTATAGTAGCAAATTTTTGATTTAGAGATTGTGCCAGTGAACCTGGTCTCCTTTCTTTGAAGAAACTGGTGTGCTGGATAATTCAGAGTTATATAAAGCCGTGTGATTTGCCATGGCCCTAGACATGCTGGTTTCTTCATAGGTGATTTGCTGGCAAAGGTTGGATTTCAGTTTTTTAGCTTGCTTCAAGAAGGCCAAGTACAGCCATTTTTTTCTCAAAACATCAAGCTGCTGGTGTTTGTATAATCTGGTTTGGTCTCTTTGGATAGTGGTCATACGACCACCTGAGGCCTCTCCTCCCTAGCTCTGCTTTCTCCCTTGGGCTGATCAAGGACCATGAGTTTCCCCAATTCAGTCAATTCTCTAAATCCCCTGAGATCTGCCTGCAGCACCTGCAGGGCAGGCCTGGAGAGCCTGTCACCAGTTTACAAATTTCTGTTGGCAAAGCTTTAACAAAATGCCTGTGAGCCTGACAGGCATCACAGCAGCCCCTGATGCAGGTTGAAGTGTTGTGACACTGGAGATGAAAGGGCTCTGTCAGTCATCCTGGAGCTGAAACCTGAACTTGACAACCTGCATGACCTTGTCTGGAGAAGCTAAGGAGAGGCTGCTTACAAACACACAGGGACGCCCCTTGCGAAACCATTTCCAAGCAGGACAAAATGTCACTTGGGCTGCTCTGGGCAGCATCCTCCAGCCTTGCAGGATCTTTGAGATCTTTCCGTGCTGACGAAATGGAAGGGAGATTCAGAGATTTTGTGTCCCAGTGCATAAACTGCCCCCTTTGCTGACTGTAGAGAAAAAGCTGGCACAGAACTGGGCACATTATGAGCACATGCATTAAATGCCACCATCATTGTGCTCTTCAGTGTCACAACAGAGGACCTGCGTTCAGTAACCTCAGGACCCACTCCTGAGACGCCTGGAGTGGCAGAGCCAGCAGCAGAAGTGTTGAAAATGGTTTAAACTGCTTCCACCGACCGGCTTTGTCACACATCCTGTGTCACTGAGCCTTCCCAGCAGGCTCCCAGAGTCCTACAACCAGCATCAGGAAGGAGCTGCTGCCCTGCCTTTCCCTGCCCATCCTTGGGGACATACCCAACCCACAAGCCTGTTCAAGGAGAGCCTGGGAAAAGCTTCAGGCTGAGGAAGACCTGCATAAATCCAGCTTCTAGGAGACCCAGGAGATCAGTCCTCCCTGGAGTCCCACAGGGCAGGAAAGGGATGGCTCGAGGAGCAGGGGTGCCCCAGTCCCACCATGGCCAGCAGCCGGGCGCTGGGACACACGTGAGCACTTGGTGGCAGTGGTGCGGAAGAGGTTCTGGTGCCACTCCATCTGATGTTCTCTATAGCAACAGTTGGGCTTTTTCTTTCCCAGCTGAACCACCAAGAGCAGCAGGTAGGTATGACGGAAATTCAACGCTGATATTAATTTACATGAGCTGGGTGAAGCATAAGCAAGAGGAGTGTGGGGAATAAGGAGCTGGCAATGTTCTCCAGGCAGGTTCCTTACACCAGCCAGGCTCACCTTACAGAGATCCCCGATTGCACCCTGGAACCAGAGCTGCAGTGGTGGTTTGGGTGACCCAACACTCCAACTCTCGGGATGCGGCCTGAAAGGGGAAAAATTGTATTGGGGTCTTGCCAGGGTGCCTGGGAGAAGGAATTTTTGGGTTTCATCCACCTCTACAAAACTTTCAGGCATGCACAAACCTGGATTTTATTTTGTGTTTTACTGGTTTCAGGAATAGAAAGTCTATTTTCCCTGGTGGGAGAAAAAAAAGTGAACTGAATTCAGTAGCAGAAGTCCCTGTCTCAGGCAGTGTTTTCCTACCTGCTCTCCCACTGCAGCCACCTCCAGCAGTTGTTGGGGACTCTGGCATGAGCCACAAATTTGCAGAGTGCCTATAACCACAGAGCTGCTGGGGCTCAAACCCAGTTAAACATTTTGGGTTTTTTGGGGGGTGCAAACCATGGTGACCCTCAGCACTAACCTGCCCCCAGTGTTTGCAGGCTGAGGCTCTGCCCTGGTCTGGTCATGGTCACCATGGCAAGGAGAGGCAGATGCACCAGGAACTGCAGAGGGATGATGTTATGTTTGTTTGTTTAATACCTGATTAAATGAGCTTCCCTTGGTTCCTCTGCAACAAAGTGATTTAATTAATGCTGAAACTCTGCGCGCACAGGATGCAGCAAAGCTGTTGGCAGTTGGCATGGGCTACATCTATAGAATTATTTTGGAAAAAGGGAAACGTCAGCATGATAAAAATGGAAAGCGTTAGCGTGCCGCGTGCTGCCAGGAAATGGGGCTGCTACCCTATTCTAAACCTGGATCAGACTTTTAATGAAAGTTAACCTGTTCATCCCACCTTTTGACATTTAAAGCTAATTTAATGGAATACCCACCCCCAGCTGAGGGCCAGGAAGGGCTGCCGTAGGAGGCATGCAGGCTTCCACTAACTCGTCAGTGCACATCAACTGTGGAAAGCCAAGCGGCAGCAGAACTTCAGTCAGATCATCACAAAAACTGGGAGGAAACCCCCAAATGGCTGCAGGTTTACAATATTGCCCTCTGCAGTCAGGGCAGTGAGGTGGCTGAGCTGCAAGACCGCAGGTGTCTGCACCTCAGTGACTGTGCCCCAACCTGGCCAGGGCCACCTGCAGCCCAGCTGCTTCCAAATCCACACCCTGCTGCAGGCACAGATGCAGAGACCACTTGTGAATTTAGAGAAAAGACCCAGGATGAACTGCAAGGAAAAGCAAAGCTGCCAACCAACCATGGTGTGGAAATAGCATGGAAGAGAGAGGGACAAGGAAGAACGCCACCATTTCAAGGGGCAATCAAGTTGCTTCCTGCCTTACACACCAGGCACTGCTCTTTGATGCCAGCCATTCCCAGGCATGGTTGAATTCACTCTCCTTCCCTGCAGGACAGCATTTTTCATCATACAACTCTGCTACAACATTTCAGACAGATCTTTACCTACAGTTAAATACCAACCTGCAATTCCAACAACATCCTCACTAGGGCAAAATCCTGACTGCCGAGGAGGTGACTGAGAACCCTCCTGTGTCTGACCAGAGGCAGGACCGCGCTTTCCCCCACACCCTGCAGAGCAGACTGTGACCATTTCCGGCCATTTAGGCTCGTCCAAAGTGGCTGCTGCAGCAGAGGAAGCGCTGTTCCCAGGCTGGGTCCTCCAGCAGCTGCCAGGGGAGAGCTGCCACCCCTTCCCAGACCAGCTCCTGCCGGCTACTAGCAGCAGGTATGAACCTGCATGTTCCAGCTAATGAGCTGCCAATCCCATCAGAGCCAGACCAGGCCAGCTTGAGCAATGCTACAATCAACGGTGAGAGGGAGCCCAAAGCTTTCATTATGTCAGAATCTCTATTTTCGTGTTTCTGTTTTTAAGCCTGGCTGCTAAGGTACGCTTCATCTTGCCCAATTCCCCCTCTGCAGGACATCCACCAGAGAACTTCAACACTGGCTAGAGAAGCTAAAAAGCATCCTAGGCAGCAAGGGCAGCACTAGACAAAATCCTCAGGAACATTTTGTCGTGGTACTGAAGATATATTTGCATGAAAGGGTCTCACTACCTTTCACTGTTGGTACTTGAAGCAAGCAGAGTCCTAAAGAAGGCTGCTCCAAGCAGCAGCTATTGCAGAAACACTTTGCTAGACATAAAACTCAGGGAGGGCACTGTGCCTTGGACCCCTGAGCACCAGGAACATCTCTAAGCCCTCACATGGGTCATGCAGGGAGAGGGAGGCTGCAGAAACAATTTAAAATAATCACTCAAGTGCTGAGCAAGCCAGTCCCGAGACCCCAGTGCTGGCCTATGTGTGCAAATCAGACCCTGAAACTCCACAGCTTTGGATTTATGCTCCTCTTGGCATCCTAAACCCAAACCTTGTCTTCCAAGGGCTGAGTCAGAGTCTTGCTTCAGCTGGTGGTGTCCTGGTGCCAATCAGAGGCAGGGGAGGCTTCCTTCTCAACAGCCCATCTCTGCAAAGGTTTCAGCAGGAGGCTGGCCATGACCCACTGTCCACCCTACCCACCTGCCATCCTGAGGTGTGGGGAATGTGGCTCCAAACCCTGCCAGGATAGAGGGTCTGGGGCACACAGCCCCTCCTCCCTCAGCCAAGCTGGAGGGCTGCTCCCAGAGGTGGTGCCTACAGGAGGCACAGCAGCAGCACCAAGGCAGGTCCCACATCCATGGAATGCTTGCAGAGCACCGGGGCAGCTTCCTCCTCAGGCAGTTATCACCTAATGATTTTGGGCACATGCCGGAGGCTTTGGCAGCTGCTGCTTCAGATCCAAGTCCTCTGATGGATCTACTGGCACAGTTCCCAGTGCAGGAGGCTATTGTGCAAGGAGGCACTGCGAGGAACACAAAGTTCACTCTGAGGAATATACCAAGGTTTGATATATTCCCAGGGGGTGTTAGCTGGATTTGAGAATAATTTGGGTGTCTATCTACTCAATTAACAGCTTCCTTAATTACCAGCTGTCTTTTCCTTCATGAGTAATCCATTCTTCGGAAATAGAGCCTCTCATTGGCTTACCTGGTCATAGCACAAGATGTTTACCTGGAAACTCCGCTTTGGATTGGTGCTACAAAATGAATTAAAACTTCTCAAAGAAGTGAAGGAAAATCCACTAGCATCACTGATCATCAAATGAATAGTGATTCTCTGGAAAAACGTTAAAACCCATTTATTCAGGCTTTTGTGCAGGGTGCACAGTCCAGCACAGCTACGTACACACAGAATGCACATCCTGACAGCGTACAAAAAGGCAAGGAGCAACGGGTGCTTACACTGGGAATGTATGTACAGACATATTAAACTGGGATTTTTACATTAGAAAATTGTCTGACACTGTTCAGGTATCATCAAGGCTATTAGAAACTGTGTAGAAAACCAATAAAACTTGGAAAGTATCTACTGTTATTTCACTTTACCCAGGCTGGATGTAAGTCAGGCTTCCCACACTACATCACTTGTGGACAAAGCCTACAGGATGCCCCAAGCACTTTGGAGGGTCACATTACTCTAGTACATCCCATTACAAGTTAAAGATTAACACATTAGTATTATTTCCTGTTTTCCTGGAAAGAACAACAGCTTAAATACTTCAAATAGCTAATTTTCTCCTGGCAAAAAAACAACAAAGGAAAGATTAAGAGACCATGAGAGAATCAAACACTAATGAAATGTTGTAACAGCACTTCCTGGTCCTTCCAAAAACTCTTCACAGACCAGGCAGCACCTAATTTAAAGCACTGTACACTGTCCAGATTTAGAGAAGTGCAATAGCAGGCCTTGGCAGACCCCAGGTCTTCTGCTGATCTTTACCTTGCTCCTATCCTAAGGGTTGCAAGAGATCGTACTTTTGTAACCTGCACAGAAAGACACAGAGAGATCAAACAGATTTAGCAAAAGTATACTAAACAATAGATAGAAATATGCAGCAACATCATATGAGCCATACTTCACTCCCTGTAACTATTCCATATTTAATTTCTGACTGAATTTTTTTCTAAGACGTCAGCAGAAAGAGGGAGCATCAGAAACACAGTGATTTAAGAAACACACAATTCCTGTGGCCAAGGCACCCAGGGACACCCAGAAGCCATCTTCACAGCTTGAAGAGCAGGTCAAACCCTTTAAGTACTCCTCTATGCCAAAATTTTGCACATAGCAGTTCAATTTTGGTATCAAATTTTAGCATTACAAAGAACCTAACTGAAAATCCACTCAGGGAGTAGTTTTAAAGGACCGATCTGCTATTGCAGGTAACACAAACCACATGTGAGTGCAACACAGGTAAGATTGTGTTAAAACCGCTCCCAAAGATGGCTGAAATAAAATGCCTTATGCACAAAAACAGGACATATTTGTAGAACATTCAATCACAGCCAGTATGATTTCAGACATATTTTCCCTTTAGCACAGCACATGTGCTGTTTGCTGTGTAAGCTCTGGCATTCAGCTTACTTTGTTTGTTCCCTTGCATGAGCCTTTTGGAGAAAAAGGTGAGGACAAAGCATAAAGAATCTCTCTCAAATGTATTTCTCTCCTAAAGTTTAAAGTTCTCTGGTAGAAATCTTTACAATGAGTCAAAACTTACTTGAGTGAAGATACACTTCAAAAATGTCTATTTTCTATGTTGATTTTTACAAAAAATCATTGTTGAAGTGGCTTGAAAATTGCTTTCCTTTTGGAGAATGACTCTTCCTTAAATATATTATGACTGGGCGAAGAATAACCAGTATTTTACATTCAACCTTTCCATGCGAGCCTTCCTTTGTTGTGAACATCTCATTCTGATTGTTTTAGAGAAAGAAACACTTCAGCTGTAAGTAGTAATATATCATAATACTCTTCAAAATTAATCAGGAAAAACAGTAAATAACCAGATTCTCCTTGTAATTAGTAAGCATGGGGGAAGGAGAAGCTATTCAAAAGTAAGAAGCCTTCAATAGCATTCTTTTTTTTTACATTTTTGAGTGCAGGTACAGCATGTAACGTGTAGGAACATCAAAATTTTATACCACAGCCTGTTTCCCACACAGATCATTTTCTGGCACAGAAAGTCAGCTAGAACTTCCAGGGCTTGACCATAAGCAAATACAGCATGTGGTTAGGACTGGTGTTTTAAAAGTCTGACAGCAATTCCTGGACATGGGTGGGGAGAAGAAACAGGTTTCTGTCAGTGAGTGAAACAAGGCTGGGAAGGCACCACTGAAACCAGTGAAATGTTTCCTGGTACTAAGAGAAGCCCAGAAACAACTGGCTTTCACAGGTGGCTAAAATCAAACATGCAGATAAGCAGATTTGAGATCAAGAACAAAACTGAACCATATTCACTATGCCTGCTGTGATTTTTTTTTAAAACATATTTTAAACACAGTTTTTAAAAGTCTCATTTCTAAAACTATTCAAGATCAAAGTTCCTATAAGTAGCAACTTATATATTTCACTTTAATACAGCCATTACAAGGCCTAATGCCACATGCTGTATTAGAAATCTCCAGTTTAACCATGCTATCCATATATTTTTAATATATATGTGCATATATATACATACATATAAATTACCAAGCTCAGTTAAACACAAAACCAAATCATCATACCTTCCCCTCAGAAAATAGTTTCATCCATTAAGCTCCAGATTGCAAAGCTAATTTCAGTGTCATAGGCAAAACAGAATTTTACAGAATCACCAGAAGAGGAAAAAAAAACATTTTTACTCTTAAATTGGTGGAATAAGCCACAACAGAAGTAATTAAAGGAAATACAACTGATAAATTATTCAATATTTTCTTCTCCAGTTCTCTTGAAATAATCCAGCAAACGCAAATAAATAAAAAGCCTAGTGAATTTTACCAAAGTACTTTTCCATCATGAATTTAGTCTGAGAAGTCCACCTTGCCATACCTAGCTGTCTGCCTCCACTTTTCACCTTGAGTCTAAGTAGTCAGCTAAGTGCAACATATTTTTTTGCTAGGACTTACAGCTTAAACTTACCCTCACAGTGTTTTTGAACTATTAATTATGCAACATCTTCCTTCCCTGTCTTAATTTGCATTCTCATATTGAAACAAAGTTATTTAATTGCATTAAAGCTCTCCATGATGTAAACTGAAATCTGTTCTTCAGATGAAATAAAAGGCATGACACATTAGCAAGAAAAAAAAAAAGAAAACAACAAAACAAAGACAAGCCCAAACCAAGCAGTAAAGCAGCAGCAAAGAGAAGTGAGATGTAAGAACCAGTTCAAAGAAGACTGGGAGAAGCACATACAAAAGGGCCAGCCCAAAGCATACCGAAGCCACTGCTAGAAAGAAGAAGAATTCCAGAATTTATTTTCATGGCCCTCTATTAAAATGAACAGAGACAGGTATTTTTCCCCCACACCTGCCACTGTTTTTTACAGACAGGGCAGGCTGAAGAGCCATGGGATACCTGACCCCTGCTCTCAGGTATCTGTGCTGATGCTATAGAGGAGTTCAGCTTTTACAAGAGTGACCTGCAGAGAAGGTTCAAGCCAGACAGGAATATAACAATAAATAAGTCTTATTTAAGACTCCACAAGAAAAGCCAACTATTTCATGGCTGCTTTTTTTTAATTTTTATTTTTACATCCAGGACACCTGCTGTGCATAAAAGCAAAGCTGCAGCACCATGTGGTTGTGCCTGACAGCTCTGCTGTTTGAGCAGGAACAACCATCCTGCTCCAGCGCTTTCTCCTGCCTAGTCCAGCCAGCCAGATGAGCTACACAATGAAAGCACAGAATTTCTCTCTCTCCCACACGCTCCCTTGTGTGTGTGAGCAAGGCTAGGTTCAAAGCTGAACCTCACAGATTCTGTGATTCTGTGAGACACTGTGATTCAGATTCTGCATTAACATATTTGTTTGCTGACATTTCTCCAGAAAGCTACCAGCAACTATTACCTGTCAATACAATTATTTATGCTGTAAGGTGGCATATGCTATGGCTGTCTGGTAAGAGAACATGTACTCAAAATTAATCCAAAGACTATTTTGAGAAGCAGCAGTAATAGTTCTAAATTTGAAGATGATGAGTTAACTGGTTTTGCTGAAAACAACACTAAGATCCCAAACGCAAAAGAAGAGCGAGCTGTTTCCAAATGGGATGGAAAAGTAAAACTGGCAATGAGCAGCGAGACAGATGCCCAAAACGCTGTTCACAAGAGAAGAGATCCAAGAATTCAAAAGTTGAATTAAACTGAAGAAACACTATCAAGGAAAGGAAACAAACAGTGGAGTGGTGATTAATGGTGTGAAGATTTCTTATAAATTTTAGAATTTTTTCTGATGTGTGAACAAGGTTGCCCGAATCTCAAACACTGGATCTGCTCACTCAGATGTAAACGAATTTGTTCCCAGCAATGAAAGCAGCGGCATGATCAACTCATCTGTGTGTTCTGGATGTTATTTCTCAACTTTGCTGAAGACTGAAATGCACTTGGCAGAAAAGTTTTGAGCCTCGGTCCCAATGCAAATGAATCTCTTCCTGGCAACACAACTGGAATTACCATATTCACAGAGATTATTAATTAATCAGAAGTGCTATTTGAATAAAAGTGTGGCTCACTGATATATTTTAAGAAAGCATTTGACACAGTAGTGAACCATTCACTGTAAGCTCAGTTTAGTAGAATGTTATTGAAGCCATAGATTAAGAAGTTAAATACTGTATCAAGTTTAAAGAAGAAATCAAGGGTGAATAAGAGGTGTGAAAGCTGAGGCTGTAGGGAGCTGCGGATACAAGATCCCACAGAGCTGTATAGGCAGCCACAGGGCCATGGAGCGATTACTGTTACACAGGGGCACACACGGGTTTCATGTTGCCGGAACAAGCAGTGGGGCAGCAGAACCCTGAATGTACGCAGCTCTTGGCGCTGCAGAAATGTGCTAGGGCAAAATTACCACACTGCAGAGGAAGTTACAGTTATAACACAGAGGCCAGGCTGGGAACACGTGGCCTTAAGAACTCCAAGACCTTTTAGTGCTGGGCAGCAGGCTTTCTAAAAGGCTTCAGATAATGCCAACTCCTCCTCTGTAAATAAGGTAGCTTCAAAGCAATCAAAGAAACAAAAAAAACCCAAAAACAAATAAGCAGAAAAAGCAATGCAATTGTCCTACCTCTGAGCTTGATCTCTTTTCACCTGATCCACTTATCCAGAGCACAGGAAACATTAACTCTTACGCACACGTGCATTAGGAATATTTGCACCAACCAGGCCGCCTCCTTTGATGTGCATTTCCATCTCCTCTCGTTTCTTCTGCTGCCTAAAGCCTACTGCTGTGAACAGAAACACTCTTGACATATTATTTACAAAAGCCAATATAAACACCTCATGGAATACCAGCAATTAAAAATGCTCCATTTCCTCCTGCTAACTTTGTCTTTCCCTAAACTAAGAGCTTTGGGCATAATCTGTTTCTTCCTGAGGCACTGCTTCAAGTATTGTGGTCTCTTCTGAAGAAATTTGATAGCTTGGTGAGAAAGCCTTTTGGGGCTTGGTGAGCCCACTTCATTCACATTGAACAAAACATATACATCTGATATGGCAGCAATCTCTTGTGTGGAATGAAGGAAAAAAAAAAAGCAAAGCAAAGCTTCTCTAACTGCACTCCAAAGCATCAGTTTATCAACTCAGACAGTGAAGTGAACACAAGCGACAAACACCATGAATCAAAACAAAATCAGGTAACTGGCCTATGCCTATGGATCTAGACTCAGCTCAGTGAAATGAAAAGTGCAACTTGCTCCAGAAAATTGGCTGCTGAATTTGCTAAACAGATTATTGGTGACACAGCTGCCACAGGACTACACTGAAAAGGAGTCCTCCACACAAGTAAAAAAAGGAGCCAGTAAGGGATTCTAGCGCACATCTGCATTTAGGGTTTTCTCCCCTCCTACAGCCCTCTACCATTACATCAGCCCTTCAGCCCAAAGTGGCCCCTTGCTGCTGACCCTTGAACTGGGTCCCCAAACTGGGAAAAGGAGCAGTCAGGCAGAACTCCCCTGCCTGCAGACCAATTGTGTGGGGAGGAAAGGCACTGCACTGTGCTGCCTGGGAATGGAGCAGTGGGACACGGCGCTTGGCAGGTGCCCACAGCCGCCAGCCAGAGAACCATCTCCTCAGCGACCCAGCCAGCTGAGCAACCGGCACAGCATTCCCACTGGAGGCAGGAACTCTCCACCTACAAGCCCAAACAGCAGAATGTGCTCCGCGGGGGTCAAAGAAATCACCACAGTTTGTATGCTGAAACATTGACACTTATTACATTTTCCAGGAAAATCTTATCACCCAGCCAAGATAAATCAAATCATGTGCATGAGACAACTTCTATTAAAAAGTGAACCTTGCTCTTCTGTAAGAAAGCTTTCAATTTTATGTTGCTATTTTTACTCAAAGTACATTTACAAACACCAGGATCAACTACCTCAGCCCACCTGGATACATCATCTTTGTTAAAATCCCTGACTCTTGAAATTAACCTGAAGTCTTGGGCAGAATAACTTTTTAGATTATCGATATGTAAACACACATGGAAAATGCTTGCATAGAAGTTCCTCTTCAAAAGCAAAAGGTTTTAACTAATTCTTTTAATCTCTATATTTTCTTTAAAAATTTAGAAAAGATATTTGTGGTATATTTTCTTCAGAAATACTTCATTTAGAAATACTTCTTTGAAATACTTTATTTAGAACAAACCTCCTTTTTCCGCAGAGGTGCTCAAAGCAGGTAACTTGAAAAACCCTAGAGAACATGTTTTAAGAAAAAAGCAAAACCACAATAATGCTTTCCTAACTGGTACAAGTGATGGAAAATGTAGGTTTGGATGTGCAGAAGGGCCTGCTTCAAGAAGATAAAATATCTTCTTGCACAACGATGCATTCTGTTTGATTGTAATAGTCTGGCCTGTAAATTGTGGCATTATTTTGCATCCTTTTCTGTCTACCTCAAGAGCATATTTTTGAAAAAATAATCTTTCAAAGCACTCGCCTCCCCTTTCAAGCACAGTATTGTGAAGCTACATACCTATGCGTAAGTTCTCTAACAAGTGAGAAACCTCAGATCTAAGGCTTCAGCAGGAGAGACTCCAACAAGAGGGAAGTATCAAACTAGAAATACGCACATTTGTAAATACCAAGTTTTAATTCCTCATGGCAATTCTGCCCTACAGAGCAATAGAAAGGGTCACGTACTTGTACTGAGTGCAAGGCCAAACAAATACAAGAGCGAATGGAATGCCACCTGAGAGGAGGTCTAATTTATGTGAGAACATTTTAGCAGATTATTTGTACACCTATTTACATGGGATTGTTTCTGTGTTTTTCAAGTGTATTAGAGACATGAAAAAGCCCATTAACTTGCCATTGTTTAAAACACCATGCATGTATTTGACAGCACTGTCCACTATAAGGTGCAGTATCAAAAAAAACCCCAAACACATCAAGGTTTCTCAGTAATTAAGATATTGACCCATTAAACTAAATTTCACTTAACCTGGGGCTAAGCAATATGTAGGCAGTGATTGAAAGTTCTTACATTACCCATAGAGCTCTCACATGGTCAAATTACCCTGTTCTCAAGAGAGCAAATTTGCTGTGATGATTCACATCCTGTTTTGAATCGACAAACACCAGTGCTTCCTCCTAACTGTATGTGGTAATTTCTTAAGCAAAATGCCATTCTCTAGGGATACAATTTTTTTTTTTTAAATTTAATTCTGACCAGAGTGTGAAACAAAAAGATGATCAAAATTTCTACACTGCTCTGGAAAGAGAGGCTATCGGAGTGTGCTCAGTAAAACTGTCAGAAAAAAAGGGCATTAAATAACAACAATGGACCTCAGAGAAATTAACTGTATCTCTTTATTGTTAACCAATGAATGTTATCCAAAATAGTAGATGTAATTGTAGCTTAATTGTACAACACAAAACATGATGCTAAAGGAAAAAGCACGTGGAAAATTACTTCGCCAAGTAATCATTAAATGTATTCTTAGTATTCCTGCACCAGTAAGTGCTCCCAACTGCTGGTGACAGCAGCTATTACCACTTTGTTCATTGTGAAAATTTGTATTACAAATGGTTGTTCCTGGTTGTTTAGATTAAAAAAAAAAAAAAACCACACAGTTTTATAAATGGATCTAATCCATTTAGCCCTACTCTACATGTTGTAGATTTATGAACAACAATCTTTAGTGGTGTTTTTTCCCAACACTGAAACTGATGGATCAGTGTTAGTACACACTTTTCAGGGAAAAATGAAAACTCACTGGAAGCACAGTATTTCACCTGCTATGGCAAACTCTTCAAATACTTCAGAAATTTGCTTAAGCTTCGGTGTATGAAGCCTGTGAAACGAAAACTCTTCTTACAATGCACTGCAAGTTGAAACACCAACTTCCACCAAGCAGCATTTTGAAGCATGTGCACAGCATCTGCACATCAGTCTTCAAGGTCAAACAGATATGTTTAGCCCCACAAACCAAAAATATATTAATGTATCTTTTTTTAATTTTCATGATGTCACCCCACATAGCCAAACTTCTACTCCGCAAAATAAAAAAACAAACTTAGTCAGACTGTTCGTAAGAAATTTAAACTTATTGTGCATGAAAAAAAATGTTTAATAAAATGGCAAATTTTAATAGATAAGTGTAAATTTATGAGTGCATAATATCAAACAGAAAAAAAGCTGAACCATCCTCAGAGAAACCTAGGTTCTTCCACTGTTGATATTTACTAGAGTACTTTAACATAGGGAGTAACTGAAATCCACATTAACTGTAAAGTTATTACTAAAGTTCAATTTCTAAGCAAATTTCTCAAAAAAGCAGGTTTTCTTTTCAAGAAGGAAAGGACTTGATGATCTGGCATCAGATATGAAAATTACAGTACTAGCTTCACTGAAAACTGAAGCTACAAACACTTTTACTCCAATTCTGGGAAGTTTCATTTTGTATTTGAAACCCAAACTGACTGACATGCACATTCTACACCCCTCCCAGAATATAATATACCAGTGACAGGTTACAGCTTTAAAATACACCAGATGCTTTTACAATTTAAACTCAACAGAAGGCAGTTAGACAGTATTTAGCACTATAAATCCATCATAAAGTAGAATAAAATCCTAGGAGTAAGGGCTCCTAGCAATCTATGATATCCCTGTGTAATGATAGTCAATTTAAACAGTTTTTTTCATGGTGTTTGAAGGACCAGTCATCATGTACATAGTAGTGAGGTAGGATACTGTCCCCTCCCTGGGACTGATGTTTTCATATGCTCCCTTGCCAGAAAGGTCCAGGTCTCCCTACTGCAAATGAAATAATTACAAGCAAATAGCACATTAAGCTTTGTTTATTTTTTTCCCTCTTTGCTGCATTGAAACATTTTGCACATCTAAAAGAATCAGCTAGAAAAAGCAATACTTACTCAAGCCTATCAGCAGCCATGTGCTGCTCACAGGTAGTGTTCCATTTAAAAACATTTCCTGGAACTACCACCTGCCATCCAGACCTTTGTGAACAGGTAGGCAAAGAAAACCATCAATGATGACAGGACATGAAACACCAAAGAATTTCACTTGGGAGAAAAAAACACAAACACAAAACTCCCCAAAACAAAACAAGAAAAAAACAACCAAAACTGAAAGTGAGCAATATCAAACTCTTCATGGAGTAGCTACATTGAAAACTAATTTCAAACTTCATACTGAAATAGTACCTATCCAGTTTAGGTACAGTTCCATTCTTCTTTCTATTTCTTAATGTTTAAGCAATATATACACTTGTCAGTCATTAAATACTTCACATCTCTTTCCAAAGGGAAAAAAACAACAAACAATGAAACTGGAAACACAATGGGGAAAAACCTGCCATTAACCTCCACACCCTCCCCCCACCCAAAACCTAGGGTTAACAGACTGCCTTACTGTTTTATAGCTTCCCCTAAATTTGTCTTCTAGTCACTGTAGTCAACCTGGTATTAAGTGCTTTGGCAAAGTGGGGTGCAATCCATCAAATCTGCAAAGGCCTGCTTTTTTTCTCTGTTGGTGGTTCAGCTTTACGAGGAACATATATGCAAAATACCAGCTCTCACATTGCTTCAAACTCATCGATACGCTGCTTTGTATTGCCTTGTCGGATTTGCCGGAGAGTCTTGTACTTATCGCGGCCTGCTTTAACATTCTCAGCATGAAGGACATCATTTTGTGTTTTCTTGGTTTCATCTCTGGCTTGAGCCAACTCTGAACTTAAAGCCTGTTGAATAAAATATTTGAATTTAAGTGCTTTGACTAATCCTTTAACGAGTCTGGAGTTTCTGATAACTATTCTGCAGTCTGGGTAAGGATTTCTTGAAAGCCAACCTATAGAAGGCTTGTTGCGCTGCTCAGTAACTCAAGCTGTGAAGTCTATCAGAAGGAATGCAGAAGGAAAGATAAGGAGAGCATAGGATTCTTTCCTTACATGAGTGTAAGCATGAAACTATATTAAAAAAAAAAGCCTCAAACACCATAAAATCCAAGAAGAAAGGGACCAGTAGGGTAAAGCAGGAAAATCACCTTATTTTTCAATTTTTCTTTAGTTAAGACTTATCTCCCTGATCTGTTCAGTGACTGACCAAGCAAGAATACTACACACACGTGCTACTAAGATAATGCTGCCAGACAAAGTAGCAGCTTTCCTTTTCTTCAGTTTTCTTCCCAAATAAACATTTCATAACCAGGAAAAGGGCTACCACTAATATAGATTATTATGCTTCGAGGGGAAGACACAGCCTGGGAGGAACTGCTCAGTTTCAGGGAAATAAGAGTAATCCAAAATGGGCGTAATTGAGCTTTTCCATTTATAACACCTGTGAGTGACTGCAAACAAACACAAATACTACTAAGCAAGCATCTGTTCATACCACTTAATGAGTTTTGGTATTGAAAAAGGAAAGCATTATGTTTTAACATGCAGTGTTCTGGAAATTATATAATTATTAGAAACATTTACTGGCCCATGCAACAGCATACTTACACCTTTAAGCTATAAAGCACAACCTCACATCCAATCTTTCTCTATAGTCCACTTCTAGAACGCTATGAATGATATTGGTTGGTAAATTAGTAATAAACCTAATAAATGATAAAAAGGTTGTTTCCTTGGCAGACCATAACGTCAGTGAATTTTTTGACAAAGGAAGAATGAAAACCCAAAGCCTGAATTGTGTTGATACAACCATGAATCTTCATTACCTGGAGTTGCTTCTTAACACGTTCATTTTTCTGTGTTTCTGTTACCCGTTCTTCCTCACTCCTGTGATTCATGACACCATCAGAAGACAGTTCTTCACTGGCTTCAGCATTGTTCTCATCATGTTCATCATGTTCATTGTCTGTTGGAGGAATAACTGGTGGGGGTGGAGGTGGAGGAGGAGCAGACATCACAGATTTCAGTTCTTCTTTGGTCTTTTCCAAGTCCTCTTGGGCTGCAAAAGCCTAAATACAGTAAACAGTACTTAGCATCTTATTAAATGATTTATCAAGAGTCAGAAAAATAAAAATAAATATTTGAGATGTTCTCAGACACATGAAAGTATCCTTTATAACTGACATGACTCGCTTACACACTGAAAATTGTCAACTAGACACACAGAGTAAAAACCAGGTATGGCTCAAAATAAGCTGTACCAGAGGCCAGCTATTTCCAGCAGTAGACAAGAGAAGAGAGGAAGAATAGGGCAACCATACTGATTGTTTTCCAACTCTCCTAGCCTCCTGAAATTTAAGGCTCAGGGACTTCCTAGATCAAAGGTGATGTCTTCAAATTTCATACTTAACCAGAACTTATGAAAATTTGTTCAAACCCTTTTGGAATCCAGGAACACAGTAACTATTCACATTCCATAGCTAATTATAGATTTTGTGAAGAAATACTATTTTGCGTTAAATTTTTGCCCAGTTGCATTTCATGTGCCTTTGTTAACTGTTTTGGTTATCTTTCCACCAAAACTCATGATTTTATACACCTCCCTCCTGAGGTGTTTCCTTCTCTAACACAAAGTTCCAATCTATTTCATCATCATACAAAAAGAAGCCATTTCTAATCTTTGGCCATGCTTTTGTGATGAGAATTTCCCCCCCTCCATGACTACACAATACCAAGAAATGAGTTACACAGAAGCATAGGCTGACTTCAGTAGACTGCAGGACAAAAACCTTTAAGAAAGACTTTCTGAGCCTAAGGGAAAGGGAGAGATTTGACCCCATGGACTTCCAGTGAGATTTCCGCACTCATTTCCCTTAGTTTCTTTGAAGTTCTGACTTCACACAGCATGGGCTCATTACTTTGTGCTGCCATTCTGAAGCTTCCTCTTCTTTCTTTTTCTTGGCCTCCTCTAGAAGTGCAATCTTGGCTGTGAATTCAGCGATTTCTGCTGCCTGAAACAAACAAAAGAACAAAGCAGAAGTTTTAATTTGGTATCATTCTGGCTTTACAGTGAAAGAAAGCAGAGCCTTTGCTATGATCCGGCCTGAAAAGAGTTAGTTACCATCCATCACTTCTCTGTGAAAAACAGAAGTTTTAAGCATACATGACAGAGGGAACGAATCTCAGTACTCTTGCCTAATGGAAATAAGTCCAGAAAAAAAATATTTATCTTCTGCACTTCCAAAGCTTACTGGGAAACAGCAAGCTGTCGTTTCAAACTAGCATTTCAGGCTGTTTCAGTCTAATACAACTTTAATAGTCTCACCATTAAGAATATGATTCTGGACCATAATCTCAGTGCTATTAAACTAAATCTTGCCATCAGAATTGTGTGCTAAGTTTACAGAAGATCAAAAGCTAATTTACAGTTGAGAAATCATTTCTTCTACGATTTTCATGCCTTCCTTGATTATTATGCACAAATCTTGAATTAGAAGTAGTCTAGCACAGAATGTGAGAAGACACCGCCAATACTGGAAACAGGAGGAGAAAGGCAACAAAAAAAAAACCCCAACCCCAACAAACCACAGTGTCACCAACTCCCCATCACCACCATCAAGCTTCAGAACAGACCTGCCTCAGAGAACAGGCTTCCCAGGGGACTGCAAAAGTAAGCTACTGTTGTTCTCAGCTGGATAAGTCTGATACTAATAGAAAGAGAATGTAGTGAATGTTGTCAGTCTGAAAGGTGGTGGTCTTCTTTTAATTTCCTAGAGATCCAGAGTTTTATTTTTGTCTTGCAAAGTAGTGGCAAGTCTAATGCAGTTTTCGAAAACAGTTCCCACAGCAATCTATAACAGTATCTCACGTACTTTTGTGTTTTGAATGTACTTTTTCATTTGACATAAACAAGAGTAAAGGCTAAATTTTTAACTATCTTTTTCAAATTTAACCTTATTTTGGGGAAAAGATATGAAGTTTCTTACTAGCTGCTCCTGGTTCTTCATTTGATCAGCTGCCTGCTTGGCTAGAGCAGCTTTGGCTACTTCAGCTGCTCGACGCTCTTTTTCCAGGCGTTCTGCTTCCTCTTTTGCACGCTTCCGTTCTTGATCCAGTTCCAGAGCTCTTCGAGTCTGTTCCTCTAGCTCTGCCAAGAGGAAAGTTTACAGACAAGGTATCACTACCTAGCTCTTCCTCATATGTACCACAGATACCAGCATATGCTCAAAATAAAGTAACCTAGAACACTAACCAAGATTTCCAAGACTGCCTCAAGCTAAGAAAAGCTGTAGAGCATGTTACCCAGAGCTCTCTTCCATGTCCGATTTCCCCCCAGCTTTAAGATATTCTTTGGATATACTTCATCTCACCTGACAGTTTTGACAGCCCAGCGATTCAGAAAACTGTCACCTCACTGATAAAACTAAACACGAAAATACACGTACATATACATGCACATGCTCCTACTATGACAGTATTTTATGTTTGTTAAATTACTCTCTTAAAGACAGCAAAAAAAAAATCTTCTTTATTAAAATGTCTGGCAGATTCCTTAATCACAGCTGAAAATTTAGGCACATGCCTCCAGTAAAATAACTTAAGACCAACTGGAAGGGTCAGAAAAATTCTTTGCACATCAGAGGAGGAAAATTTTAAATCAAGGGAGAGATAAAAGCTGTCTAGCTTCCTGCATAGCAAAATACTGGAATCTAAAGGGCAGAACTCTTAGTGAAGTAGGAAGTAGTAATAACCTACCAGTACTACAAGGTAAGGTTTACACAAACAAAATACACTCCTCCCCTGATATGAAAAATTAAGTGACTATGAAAAAAGTCTCTCTAAAGCTCTTTGCTGGTTCTAATGATAATATTTCCACTATGTACTTGGCTAGGCACAGCTGTCATAGACTCCTTCACCAGAAAACCTAAACAACTACTCATTTTTTCCAACAATCCATTTGCCTTCACCTTAAGCTTTGATACTATAAAAGCATCTCCCCAGGTATGCTGACACATGCTTCATCTTTGCACTTCTAGTTTTAAGTGGTAATGTAAACATTATTCTTCAGTTGATTTCCCAGGCCTACTACTACTTCAGTTATAAAATTAAATGAACAGCATCACAAATATGTGGGGTTCTACAAATGCAGTACCTAAAATTAAACACAAAATTATTTAAAAACACTACTCAAACAAATTTTCCCATGAAGATGGAGAACAGAAAACTACAACAGACACTATTTATATAAAGACTTTCCCATGTGTGAATAGAAGGCTAAAAAGACAAGCAACACATGAACATTATGTATTGCATCAGAAATCGGGCTATACTGCTCACAAAGTTATGAGAAAATGTGTATTGTCAAACCTCCAGAATCACCCTGACACTGTTTTGTCCTGAGCTCTCGCTAAACAATTCCATGGCACAGTTAGTGTGTTACCTGTCTGGATGTGTCCAACCTGTTCTGCACTGAAAGACTGAAAAATGCAGAGGTAGAGCTGGAGAGCAGTGCCAGGCATATGTAATTTATTTGCATAGAATTAATCAGTGATTCTCTCTATGATGCTTGAAGCCAAGAGTTAGGAAAAGAAAGGAGCAACAAAACTTTTATGAATGTGAAGCAAACCTGAGGTAGAAAAAAAACCCAAAAAAACATGGAGAGGAGGGACTGGGAAGTCATGGAGGCAGGGAATCTACAGGGTGATTAAACAAAGAATTGTGATTGGTGAAACTATATGTTTTGTCACTAATGTCTGACAGGACTTTCCTTTTCAATTTCTCAAATCTTACAAAGGAATAGGAAAGGAGGAAGGAACACAGAATTTCCAAATTAAAAGCTAAATTCAACAAAATCCTAGAGAAAGTACTTTGAATCTTCCCCTCTAATTTCCCTGCTCCCTCCAACTCCAGGTGTTCAGCACTTTAAGCATTTCATAATTCTGAGTTGAATTGTGTATGCATTAATTTTCTTTTTACTAAATCAAAACTTTTGCTATATTAGAAATTGGTATTATATTAAAAAGATACAGACAAACACATGTGCACCATTGTTTAAACACTGAAAAAGAGTATCTCATATTAAATAAAACACCACTAAATTCTTGCCACTATTAGTAAAATAATACCCCCTACACAGTAACAAAACACACCAACATACAGAGGACTGTGGAACTGAACTACCCAACTAAACACTGTCACCAGACTTAAGAAATCTATGACCTCACCTTTCTGAGCTTTCATTGTTTGCTCCTCAATTTGTCTTAAGCGTTCCATTAATTCCTCCTTTTCACGCTCTATTCTTTCCTTTTCCTTTTCTGCTATCTCCCTTTTCTTCTTTTCATTTTCTAATTGTGCCCTGAAAAAAAAATAGTAAAAAGGTTTTTTTACCCTCCAACATAGTAAATGCTACTCTCTGGATGCTGGTAGCCAATTTTTCAGTTTACTCAGGCAGCAGGGAAGCACAATTTTAAATGCTTCCAATTCAGTTTCTGCTTCAAAATACTGTAGAGGAAAACAATTTATGAACAGAACTGATAATCAACCTTGGTTATGGTTCAGCCAGGTAAATCTACAATTATACCAGCATTTTAGGCCTGATGTTTCATCTGAGCTAGAAATGGTAAGAGTATTTTTTAAATACACAAAAGGTAAGCCAAGACATTCTTCACTGAACTTGCTTTAAGGGTTCACCCGTAGAGTATAAAATTCCCTAATAATCAAGCAACAGTGAGGGAAAACTTTCACAAAATACATAATGGGGAACAATAGTACAGCTACTATTACTGTGCTGAAAGCTCAAAAAAGATACGTATTTCTATTAAGACAGGTGAGCCACACCAATTCACAAACCTGCTTAAACAGTGCAGAAAGAAAAGCAGCTCTCTCTTTTCTAGATTTCTAAGATATACGATATTCTATCACTTCTTAAAAAGGTAGAATTTTTTTCTTTTTCATGGAAGTTTGTTAATTACCTTTCCAATTGTTTCTGATGTTTCTCTTCTCTAGCTTGGGCCTTCATCTGTTGCACTTCAATTGTATCAGGTTTCCTCCGCCTCATGTACAATTCATGATTTCCCATACACAGTGCCAAAATTCGCTTGTTAATTCTCAGACGAGGTGCATAAAAAACAAAATCCTAGGAAAAAAAGAATTCCAGTATATCCATTAACCTAAAAAAATACACTTATGACAAGATTCAAAGCATTACTGCATTCCTGCATTGGTTAAATGAAAACTTACAAGTATTTTGACATTTTGAGCAAGTGAACACCATAATCTATAAATCTAGTTACTGTCAGAAACTTTTAAGATAAATTCAAAATTGCACCTGGAATAGTCCAGAAACTAGCTGGTTTACATAAAATTATTTATTTTAAATTCTAAAAAAGTAAGACTGTTCTCTACTCTATTCTGACGACATTTGACCTAGAAAGTCTCATGAACTGTGCTGTTGTAAAAAAAAAAAGAAAAAAAAAAAAAGAAAAACAGGAGAGAAGTAGCAGAGAATTTAGCATCTGATGCTGTCTTGTCAACACATCACAAAGTATTAGTAGATTAAAAACTCCCAACAATTTAGAGTATCAAACAGAATGAAAAGAGAGAAAATAAACATACCATACTTCAAAATCAACATTTTCTTTTGATTAGTGACTATTTGATTGTTACAAGTAATAACTGTCACCAATATTTACTCATGCCTTAGTGCCAGAGCAAGTCCCTACAGGCTTAAATCTCTTCATATAGCAAGTGATACTATTCTACACCCTACTTACAGGGGCCTTTTTGTCAATTGGCTTTATGACAAATTTTTTGTCATTAAAAGAGATGTTTCTTATTTCGCTCCAAGGAAAACCAATCTTGGGTGTCAGCCTTCAAAGAGAAAAAGTTCTCATTAGAAGCAGCAAGGATGTGCACTTTTTATATATATATATATGAATTCAATAAGGCTTATTTCTGTACCATTTTCACTATCACACAGCTACATTTAGAATATTACATTTACAACATTATGTTTTAATGTAAACATTAACAACAGTTCAAGCATATTTTGGTAGATTTTTCTTTTTACAAATATTCCATCAAATGAATTACATTTTAATAAATTACATGGCATTGTAACAAAAAGAATTTTGTTTTGTGACTTATTCTACTACTATTACCTAGATGCTAAACATCACAATCATGTATTCATTCCTTATATGGTATTGGTAACTGTATTTTCACCTGAAAGAGTAACAATTTAAATTTGAGAAACTGACATTTCAAATATTGAAATTAAAGTAACTTTCAGCCATGTTGTACTTCTGTTTAGCTCAGATTTGTGTTCTTACATTTTCAGAATTCAAGGTAAATTTGTCTCCCTTGCATCTTAGGCAAAATAAATTAAATTCAGAAATTGTTATAATGTCAACTGCATAACAGTAAATATTTTTCTCTGTCAGCACAGAAAGTTTTTTCAATTCATATTATCTTAATTATAAATATCAGAAATTATTTAATACTTGATTGCTAACTATCAGGAGATAGGAAATACCAAAAATTGCCTCATAGCTCAATGTGATCTGAACGTTTTGAGTATTTCCTTCTTTCAGGAGTTATATTGCCATCTAATGGCAATTAAGGCTTACAGAATTTTGTTACAAAGTATATACATCTAAAGTTGACTGCTCCCATCTGGAGTTTGACACATCATGTTTAACTTCAAATCACTGTGAATGGTCTGTTGACATCAGATACTACTAACAAATGCTTGTAAAGAAAGAAAAGAGCAAGTCTTTTGTTCTATTTCCAAATTCTTCATAACACCGGCATTTCAGCTTTTCGAAGTAGAACAGATTATTTGATCTCTTTATCAGGACACAAGACTGATCTATTTTCCTTGGTGTCTAAAAGGTTTCACATTTAAGTATACAAGTTTTTCATGCTCCAACATCTATAATCCTTGTCATGACAAGGATTCTCTTGCTCTTACAAATGTTTCTCATTAAATACGTTGCTCATCTTTAAAATGTCCTTTTCATCCTGACTGAAGGGAATGTCTTGAGAGAAAGGTACGGGAAGAAACCATATAAAGATGGCCTAGCTGTAGTAATCCATACGAAGCAATGTAAACTTAAACTTCGATTGAACTGCTCTTCCTTTCCCTTCTTTTGCATCCCTAATCTTTAAAATTCAAACAATCTGGCAGTTAACATCCTCTCTCTTTTTCTGCCTCTTACATAGATTAGAAGAACCTGTTTTCCTAGATCTTACTGAACACACTGTAAGGTGGGGGTTGTACAATCTCAGATAGTATCTCCTAGGACAGAATTGCAAAATGAGTATTACCCACTTACTTATCATCGTGCTCATAAATATTCAGACCCAAAGCATCAACTCCTAGCCACAATTCAGTTCCTTTTTTATTCTTTATTTCAAAATAGTTGACTCCATACATTTCCAAGTCTTGTGCTATCTTAAGGTATTCCATCATAGAATCTTCCCTGATGAAGAAGAAAAATTGGTATAGTTTAGACAACAAATCATAAGTACATTGTAAGAATAAGGGAACTGCTGAATAAACAGCTGGGGTAATCCAAGTAGAGTCCAATCATAGCATTTTGTCTTTCTGCCCCATAAGCTAAGGAAATACTAAATGTATTTTACGGGCAGGTAACTGTGAACAAAGGCAGCTGACAGCCTTACCAGAAATCATGTAGGTAAACCAATAACCTAACTGAAAACTCAACACTCATGGAAGTCTTTTGTAACTACCTAGCCTGGTCAGAATAAAAGAAAGCCACCTTTCTAAACAAATACCTCCCAAAATACACCCTAATAATAATGAAAGGTGTCATGAACATTTTTTACATGATTACCTTAACATTCCCCTGTGCTCTTCATGCCAGTTCTGTATCCTTTCTTCCCACTGTTCTTTTGTCAGTTTGTGCTGTTCTAACACACTGTGAATAGAAATTGTTGCTATTAAATGACTCTGACAACAAATTCAACCCCTCTTGTTGCACAGCACAACATATGCTTTAATTAAATAAACTTAAAGATGACTTCCTGTACATCGCTCATATTTTCAGCACAGAAACAGAAACTTTGTATTTCAACAAATTCACTTTCAAAACAGGGCAAAAGTCACTTTTTCCCTAGTATTCTATATTCTCTGTAATATAAAAGTCACACCTTCGCACACCTCAACTGTCAGCTAAGTCATAAAACGTAATGTTTGCAACAGCTGAAAATGCACACCTATAGAATCTTCTGGCAACAATGCTTGCAAATTAATCTCTAGGTATGCAAAGATACACTCAAGCTTTCATTCTGCTGTCCTTTGAAAGAAAAAGTAAGGTATTACAACAAGTTAGCAGACAACCTTGTTGGGGGTTTTTTGTTTATTTTTCCTTTCAAAATAAAATCAATAGGGAAGCAGCTTCAGCTATTTGATGTTTAATCTACAAGAGGCTGCAATGATGAAATTATATTTTGGCCTACGAGAACTTTCAGTGTAGTACTGCAGTAAGAAATCAAATGTATATGATAACTTTATTATGCTTTTATTCCATGCACCTAGCATTTCAGGCATTCCTGAAGAAACGGTTTTAAAGGACAATTAAAAAAATCATCTGAACGTTTGTCTACTGAAAAGGAACACCTTAAGTATATGAATTTGTGTTGTACCCATGCATTTCAGAATTCACAGACTGTCATGACAACTGAGCAAAAACCAAGATTTGTGAACATATTCAGTAATGACAATTTTACTGGTTCTACATCTCCCTGACTTTCTAACAAAGGGTATTTTTCTAGGAAGCCTATACAAAAAGTATAAACTTCACTGTCACAAGCTGGAAGCAAAGAGCCAAACCCAAGCTTTTCACCAGGATTTTTAAAAGTCGGTAAAGTTTCCAGAAGTATTTCTTTCAATACTTCCTCACACTCTTTGAAATGCCTGTTCGCTAGAAAATTCTCAAGCTTGGTTATGCTAAAAAGTGAGCTGGCACTTTTAGTTTTCAAACCAAAGAGACAAAGAAACCTCAAAATACAAAATGGCTCTCATTTCTTTGACAACATACTAATGTTACATATTTAGTTCGTACATGTTTGTCCACAATACAGCACTATGTATTCATCTACACTACCAAAGTTGTCTAACTTCATACATTTGTTTTGCAATGTTTCTCTTCATGCCAAACACATCAGGAGCATCGTTTCAGTTGCATAAAGAAACAGAACAATAATCTTGGTGCTTACTTTCCCTACCTAACTAGATGAGTGACTGATACAAAAGAGCTTATTCTCAACAGCAATGGCAACAATTTAGTTTCTAAATTTTCTGTTCAGGCTACCACTTTCCTGCAATATATTTTATTTGCAGTACACTTTTACTTTCAGGAAATTATTATCATCAATTAAGTGTACCAAAACATGGAAACTGAAGAAAAGGAGAGAGTATCAAACAAATTTTAGTTACTTCTATATTGGAGTATTTTGATTTTAATTTAGCAGAAGCAAGGCACCAGGAACATTACATGATTTTGGAGTACTTTGGAAATGTGTTCGACTAAATCTATGCAGGTGTTTGTGGACAAGACAGGAAAAAAGTCTCAAGAAACCTGTGGCTTCTTTGTTAAGTCTAAATTAGGATCTCTAAATTTTACTAGCAAAAAGAGGAACTCTAAGAAAGGCACCATTAAATGCATATTATCACTTAATATTTTATTTATAAAAAATGTGCTGTAGTTAAGTTTATCTGCAGCAGTTGGTGCAAAACTTGTCTCACTCACCGCTGGGGGAGAAGCCTGTCATTGGCTAGGTAGCCCAGCTTATGGATCTCCTTACTGTAATCTCCATACTTGGACTGGACAGCGTAAGAAGCCAGAAGAACTGCAGTTTCTGGTGGGCAATATATTTCATCATTTAAGATAGACTCTTTGACTTGCAGGAAGAAAAGTCTCTGAGTTATTTCCTGAATTAATTCTTCAGATACATCCTCTGGAAAAAACTTGGCCCTGAACTTAAACTGCAAAGGATTTTCTTTCCGTACATCTTGCTGTGTTACCTGAGGGAAAGGAATAAAGAGAAAAATAAAAAGAGCACTAAATGGTAAATTAAATGTGACTAAGCAGTACTTAACTCTTTAGCTCCTCTACACTGAAATGCTGAGCTTCCTGACAAGCCCACTATGGAACTTACTGAAAGGTTCACATGACACAAACAAGAACATCAATTTTAATAAACCAGAGAATTTTGAAATACTACTTAAAGGCTGATTAAGAGGGTTTTTTTGTAGGCTTGTGTGAATTTGTATTTATCACAATAAAGATCCAGAAACTAAGACATGAAAAAGATCAAACCTATATCCAAGGATGATTTGCAGGAAGTAATAAATTACTGTCTAACAGTGGTTCTTTAGCAAGAACTACAGCACATTTCTTCAGTGTAAGTGTAAAGTTGGATTTTTTAAAGTTTTTCAACTATTGAACTAAATATATGTAGTTTGCTCCTGTGCAAAAACCTTAATTCCTTTAATCACATTATTTTTCTAGAATGCATAAGCTTTAAAACTGTGATTTCTGCAAAGAGATCAGATGTGGTCTTAAGACTTACTCTACGTCAGGTTTCAACAAAAAACCCTCATTTTTATGTAGAATTCCATTACATTTGTGCTCAGCTTGCTACATCAATTATGACCAAAGCAAAAAACATTCAAAGTTAAACTAATTTTAACATTAAAAAGTAATTGTTAAAATGTACATTCACAGTAAAATAATTCTCATACATCCCAATTCAAGCACTTTATTACAAATTTAATTTTATGTGCATTTCTAGTCCCACTAAAACCTCTTTGCTACGCATGAAATGATGTATCTGTTTGCTCGACTTGTAGAAAATCTCAAAAACCATGAATATAATAAATACAACCTTTTAAACACCTAAGACAGCATAAGTACATATACATTCAACATTTGAGATGTCATTTTTTAAAGTTTTGCTCAATTTTCATTATTGTTGTGCATTATTTGCAGACGCAGCATTTCACGTAAATCTCACCAGTAAAAAATTAGTTGTGCTCACCATAATAAAATCTTACTTGCACATCTATTCTGTATCAGATTTTATCTGTATTTACTGAAAATATGGAAATAGTAAATTAAAAGTGAGAGCCAGGAATGCATTTCAGAGCCAAATGTTACAAGATTTTCTAAAGAAAAGATAAATAACTGCTTTAGTCAAAGTTTAAAAAATGAGCACACCCTCAACTGCTTCTGAAGTGTACCAGCAACTTAAATTGCTAAAGGTTTTCATTGAGCAATGTGTTCTGTGTTTTTCACAACTGATGCAATAAATCCCAGTCTCCAACGACTTGGACAAGCCATTACAGCTAACGAAGTATCTGCAGCACTACAATGTTTATTGTGTATGAAACAAGACACATATGAAATTCTAGGAGACAGATTTGGAGGTTAGCAGGCTTAACTCATTGGATTTACCACAGAGAAGAAACAAAGATTACATAAGTGCAGTGCGACTTGCTCCTAAAACCCTCCCAATTTGCCTCCTAATACTGAAGATAAAAAAGGTATTCTTGATTAGGTTGAACTAAAAAACAAGTATCTCCATTCTAAACAGTGACATTAACAAACGATCTGATAGCCAATATTAAAATAAGAAATGACTATTAAAATTCACCAATACAGTTTAGAGTAAAATTACCCGGTTCCCAGTAGCTGGGAGACACAACGTATGTAATGCCATTTGGAAAAAAAGATAAATTATCTTGCAATCTACCTATTAGATATCCCAAGTTTAGAAGCCTATTATTTTGCCCTGTTTAAAGATCTATAGCTGTATGCATACAAATTCCTGAAGCTCAAATACTTCTCTTACACACACCCAAACTGTAAAACATTTATTCTGTTATGTTTTGTTACATGAAAACGAGACAATCATATGAATTAAAGTTTTCCTAATGCATGCATGCATTCCATAGTACTGGAAACTGTCTCCTCAAATTAAATATTGATGCAGCTTTGCATATTCTTTTATAACTGGTCTAACTTAAGACTGTATGTTGTCATTTAAAGCAAATGAAAAGCTGGTTTTCAACTAAAGTTGAAGCCCGCTACACTTCACTTAAAATATTAAATCAGCAAACTTTATAAAGTATACTCAAACTGCACACTTGGCTAAATATGAGGGAATTGTTACCTTTTTATTTAGCTTCAGCCAAGTTGAGTAGCCTTTGCTGTCCACATACTGCAGCCCAAAAAACCAGACTTCACGAAGACCCACAGTTTTCACCACCTAAAGATATATGAGCCACAATCATCAGTAATGACTACAATACATTTTTTTAACTGGTATTGTGTAGCTTAATAAAGATATGTAAACAATTTCAAATTGAAATGTAATCAAGTCTCACAAGAACAAAAAAAGATAAAATAGTACAAAATGTCAGGTTCAGGGAACCCCAGAGTTCTAAATAAACTCAAATGCTCCAAGCTACCAACTGGAGCATGCAGCTTACTGTGTACATCAGCACCTGAGGAACAGAAGAGAGTAACAGGACCCTGAGGCTATAAAGCACATCTGGGAAGTGATCTGCAGACCTATGGAGAAGTGAGTACACTTCAACAGAAGACAACTGGTGAAACGATAATAAAGAGTAGTATTTGTGGGCAAGTATGATGTAATGAGGATGAACTGCCTCCTTCAAATATTTCTGCCATCTTCTAAGAGTTAATGATAAAAGGTATAAGGATGATCTACCTAATTAAACATACATGACTTTCCTGTAAGATTTCTGATCAGGTCTATCACCAAGAGCTACTAAAGAAGCAAAATTGTCCTTGAATAGAGGAAAGGTCGTTTTATGGATACACTACTTAAAAAGACGGACAAAAAACCCAAGCTGTTTTCGTAACAGAATTGTAGTGTAACAACTAGGGAAGTCCCCCAGGACTTCAAAAAAGGATGAAACTGATGTGACAAATTCTGCTGTAAAAAACCTTCCATAAAGATCTGCGAATAACAGTAAAAAGATGAACCTCAATAAAGATCATATTTAATAAAAGCAAAACACTGTACATAACAGCCAACAATTTAAACTATGTGAACAAAGTTCTAGTTGCAAAGCAAAAAGGCAAGAAAGCCATTACATTACCATACATATGTATGGTATTCACAAATCGCTAATTCTACATAAGGACCGGTCACATCAACTTATAAAAAAGGATGCTGCAGCACTGGAAATGTTTCAGAAATGTTGAAAAGAATGATCAGTGACTTGGAACATTTGCTGCATAGCTAAGACAAGAACTAGGGCTACTGTCAGAGAAATAAGGAAAGATATGATACAGGTCTATAAAACTTGCATGGCATGTAGAAGGAAAATAGGGAATGATTATTCATTATTTCTCAATGTAAGAAGAGAATCAACAGAAATCATGACATAGAAGGCTCTAAGCAAACAAAAAGAAGCACTTTTACTACTGAGTATAATGAAACTGTGGAACTATTTTACAGGTCTTTTGCATAGCAAAAGCACACGTGGATTTAATAAGCAATTAATCAGAAAGGTCCAGCAAAGATTATTAAATGACTGCAAACTCTGGCTCCAAAGATCATGTATGATAGTACTTACATATGTCCTCAGGTTGGACCATGGTGCCAAGCTGCGTTACTGAAGGCTGTTTTACGGAAGCATTCAGATGCATGTGAAGTAAACAGAATTTTACACATAGATCCTCCTCCATTTTAAAGCAGTACTATCGGGTTGCAAAATTAAGATTTTGAAAATTAGAAAATGTCGTAAGATAACTATGCAAACTTACTTCTGCTGCCTTGCATATTTGCATAATCACTTAACAACCATTTGAGTGTACACCTTTTTTCCTCCTCTATCCATTCACCTTCAAGGTCCAAAGCACAAAATGGACAATGTTTGTGGATCCCATCTGATTGATGTTTTTAGTGAACATGGTTATTTCCTCTAGAATTCCTACATGATTTACTTTAGAACTTAAGAAATTAAAAGAACAGGTATATGTTACTAGTATGGTACCAAGTAACATTACATTTGGTGTCCCAACACAAAAATTTCAGACTTGCTGTTTCTTTTGGCACAGATCTCCTATATAATGCTGATCAAACTACTTATGGCTTTATAAGATGAGTAAGAATGCTCTTTACTTAGCAGCTGTCCAAGCAGAGCCCTTGTACCTTATCAGCTGAGCTGCAAAGAACTGCAGATGCTCAAGAGCTCTGCCCCTAAGGCAGAAGGAGACAAGTGCTTATGCTCACGTCAAAACATTTTGCTCTCAACCGACTAACTATGGCCCCTGAGATGCACATGATTTAAATACAGACAACCTGGATACAGCAATGCAGAGCTACACAAGTTTGCAAAATCAACACGCAAACCAGCAGAATCCATAAATAAGGAACAAGCATTGCCTACACTGCCTCTCAGCTCAAAGGAAAGAGAAAAAACCTTTCTGAAACTTTGTACCAAGATAATACCTGTACTTATGCACTGCAGTAGCACGATATGAAAAGTAAGTAGAGAATGAAAAACTTAGGAGTTTGATTCTGGCTCAAAACTTCCATTAAGTAGCTTCAAGGAAGTGTTCATCACATCTGTAAAACAGATTTATCCACCATCACATCCTACAACTTGACTACTAATAGGCAATAAAAATTTCTTGGAGAAGAAAAGCAACCCGAACAATATATGTTTGGGCAAATCACAACATACACATAAAGACAACCTAACAAGGATTTCAAACAGTCACCTTCCAAAAGATTGTAAAGAAGGCTTCAGAGGCATCTGGAAGGGACAGTGGGGTACAACACAAAATAAAGGAGACAACCCTCACGTTCTGTCTGAAAGGCAACTACAGTGAACCAAAATGCACTAATGCACTACTAACGCACAGTGCTAACACAATAGAACAAGCCCCCATGATTACCACCAGTGTCTGGAAACATATCCCTCACAGGGTTCTTCCTCTCCCAGGCAAGCTACAGATGCTTAACCAGTTGACTACAGGAGGATAGATCCCCTCCTGCCTATTCTGACCACTGACAGGATAGACAGAGGGTCCAATGACAGGTATGTTAGAACACCTTCTAAAATGCAAGTAATTAAAAAAACCAAACTTGTGCAATAAATAAGAAGTTTACTGAGTTTGACAATGGAAGAGAAAAGAGAAAACCACAGATTTCAAATGCTGAATTCTTGTCTCCTAGCAGACAAAGATGATGAGAACACACATAGGGAATAGGAAACAAACCAACAATTCCAGAAAATACCAATTAAAAGCTTAAAAGAACACTGGCTGATAAAAGGTTGAAAGGTTGTTCACCAAAAATGTAGAGCAGCACTAGATAACAGATGAATTCATGGAGAGGTTATTTTCTGCAAGCAATAACCAACCTGCTTGTCATGTTCACCACTTCTGCGTAAACCTTGAAGGTCAATCCTTTCAGTAACAGTGCTATTCAACTCCCTTTCTATAGAGAAACAGGATAATTTTTTGTCTGAAAATTTCATGCTGATTTCACAATACAGTTCAGCTCTTGATGTTACACTGTGGAAGTCATACATGAATTTAAGATCAGGCTAAAAATGTCTTTCACACACAACTATTCTGGTTGATTTTTCTTGACCTAAAATTTTCAGTTTAAAACTCCAGAAGCAAGAGCTGGTGAGATGTCAAACACCACACAGCGAACTGAGGAACAAAGAAGCGAGCATGACAACAAATTCAGAACTCTATCTCTGTTCCCTGTTTGCAAATGCCCCAATTTGGATGAACCTGATTACTTGGGCACAAGACATTACATAGCAGAATGTCACCCCACCCAATAGTGGATGGCAAAAGATAGCAAAGGCTGGCAAAAGACAAGTAACAGCTTGAGCCTTCCATGCTGCAGAATATCATACTTTTATTTGATGGTGATCTTGGTTAGACAAAAAGCAGGACAGCCCCTTCTTACAAGAAGTCTTTTATTTAAGAGTCAGGAAGTTTATTCCTATGTAGGGGCTGAAGATATACTGCTACTGATGTCAGAGAAAAGGGCAGGCAGTAAGCGTTAAGAGTCATTTCAAACCAGTATTGCAAAAGGCAACTTCATTTATCTAAAAGAAAAAGTTCAGTGTTAAAACAATAAACATTCTCTTCTTTTCAATTTATATAATAAGACATCCAATTGACTCTAAAAGGTCAACTAAAAGCTTAAAGAACTCTTTCAATGCATTACTTTCTCTTAGTACTTATCATTACATACTTCCAGCATCTATAGTGGAATGGACAGAAACAACTACTAGACGTAACTGTTGATCTACTTAAACTATTTTTGAAGAGTAATTTCAGATATTTCCACATTTCCTAAATAAACACATACATCTTGGATCTTGATAATAAAATATATTTATTGGTATATTATTGGAAAATGACATAACACATTGACAAGATTCTATTCTTAGTATTTCCTGAAACACTCCAGAACACAGATCAAAAACTTGTTTCAAGATTCTGAAGACTAACATCACCTGAGTGCAAGAACAACCCTTTTTAAGAAATCGTTCGGTTTGTCCGTTTGACTGATGTACAACAGACACACCATCAAGTGAGAGTGTGCAGTTCTGATAGGTCTGCAATCCATAAGTACATAATTTTCAACTCTTCTTTGGTTTTTCCCCTTTTTTTTTTTTTTAAATGTAAATTCCAAACTGGTTCATAGAACACCATTTTTTAGTTCTAACATTTGGGAAGTGAAAAACCATCTTACAGTGTCCAGTGCTGGAAAACAATTGTGTTAGCTTTCATTAATGAACTTACTGTTACATACATATATCTAATATATGCAATTCTAACAACTATATCGCAGTAGCAACTACAATATTATTAGACATAAAAACACAATTTCAAAGCAGTTCTATACACGATTTATCTGACGCCTCACTGGTAACATATTTACAGAGTTGTCTCTGAATTCAATACATTCCATGAGATGTAATGAGGAAATTCATACTCAGAGCATAGCTTAGATAACATAAGGAAAAACAATTTGTACATGAGAACACTACCACTTTTTCAGACTATGCCTTAATAACCACAATGCTCTTATGTGTTTGTACTCATATATACATAGAGACATATAAGTTACCTGATCAAAGAGCTGCTTGCCTGTTGTATTGGGCTGGATGGCAAATTCCAACTCTGCATCCATTGTGGTTACTCTGACATTGATCTACAGAATATAAGGAAATATTTAAATCATACTGTAACAGTGTCATGTTTCTATATCCTGTGACCAGCCTGTAAGAAACAGTAAGTAAGTCCAACAATTTAATGGTCTTGTTTACACACATAATATAGCAGTAAGAAAAACAGAAAATTTGAATCTGAAAAAATTCTCATCTTTTATTTAGTATAAAAGCATAATCAGGATAGTATTTACCAGGAGGTTGGAAGGTTAAACTAGAGAATAAAGTTCAAAATTAATTTAATGGGATAGCCGACATCACTACTGAACAGCTGAAGAACATTGGGACATTCAGCTACTGGGCACTGTCTTTCAGAGGGCTTCCCAAATGCATGCAAAAGAAAAGTTCTTAGTCACATACATATCATTTTAAGGCATTTATGCCTAGAAATATAAAAAGACAAGCAGCCTCCTGCTTGCTATTTCTAAAATAAAGCAGTTTGGTGGTCAACATATTTAGGACTAGAGTTTGTACATCTCAAGACAGACTAGTAGCAGGTTTTCATCAGTGGAAAGAAAAACTACATAAGTCGGCTCTCCTTAGTACCAACCCCCTACAACTCACATACTACAAGATTAAAGAATCTCCACCATTCAATGAACTTCCTTCTTCTGAAAGGGAGGATCATTTTCCACATGACTCCTGACAATCATCAAAAGAAGGTTTACTTCTTATAAAACAAGAAGTCAAATATTGCAGGAGATAACTGGAAGCCTTACTTGGAAGTATAACAGTCTTTTCCAATTTCTCTTCAGGTGGTACATACAGAAGTGAGACTTTCCATGAAACAGAACAAAGTATTAAATACACAGCACTGCCTTCCCAGTGTTAGAATGGTCCTCTCGTTCTCTGACAGGGTATCACATTTTATTTATCTTTAGTGCATAGGAATATAAAGTGTTAAAGGTCAAATATGCTTCCCTATAAATGCAAAAACCCCAAATTCACACAGATATATTCCAATTCCTCTCTACTGTAAAAAAGGGAACAGGAATAAATTAGGACTTGTATTACAGGTTCTTACACTACTTGATCTATGCACGTGCAAACCATTTCCATTAACTATTTCCCTAATTTTGCCACCAGGTGGAATACTTTGAGAAGTGAGTGTCTGGAAAAGAAGACAAGACAAAACACAGAAGGGAGACCTAAGGTGGGGAAAAAAAACTGCAGAGCAGTTTGTCCTCATGCAACAGGTGAAGCTTGAAAGTTCCTTTTAGTGTCAAGGTAAACAACTTTGGGCACGAAGAGGATATACAAAACAAGAGTAGCAGGAGCCTGAGCACCTCTAGGTTACAGATTTGCAAACAAGAATGATAGAAGGGGCTTAGCCAACTTTACCATGTGTGCAAACACTGATAAAGAACAAGAGTTGAAGACTTTGGAGTAAAAGATAGTTTAGTTTTATTGCCAAAAAAAAAAAATAGAGGGTGTTTGTCAGGAAGAGGGAAAACGATGTTTTCTGTAGATTCTCTCAGTCTGTCCATTTCAAAAGAAGAAAAAAAAAACCCTTATAGAACAGAATTCCTCTAGCAAAATAACTAATTTTAAATGGTAGGTCTAACTCACTGTCAGTTGCACTAGTTTAAGCACGAGAGATTGCCCCTTAACTACAAAAATTTAATTTTTTTAAGTAGTTTTTCTATTTAAAAAAAATGAAACCTTCTTTAGGGCAGTTACAAGTAAGCAAGTTACAAAGAATAAGGCTAAAAAATAATTTTATTAAATGCCAAAGTGCTCTGTTATATAACAGCACCATTGCCAAAACAAGAAGTGTCACGGAAGATCTACAAAGCACAGCAAGTTCAACTAATTGCAGCAGCAGGCAGCAAAAACTTCTTATATAAATATCCTTACAACAAATGTCATCTTGTACAAATGCAAGAATTACTACCTGAGAGTTTATCCTTCACAAGAACTAGAATATCTAAACAGTAAAAGAATAGCTGTAATACATAGGCAAACTCAATACAGCTCTGAATTCTGTTTGCTTCTGGATGTTACTGTCTCAAAAAATCTGAGTGCTCTAAGAGTACACAGCTTCTACACCTGCAATAGGTACAAATAGACATTAAGAGTACCTGGCCACTTATACACATTACAGTAACTGCTTAAGCCTGTAGCATTCCTGTTTATCTTTGAGCTTTAAATCAACCAATCACTCAACTGCTAATTAATATTTACACATTCAGTTCCAATAAAAAAGTTGCAAATTAAATGATGGCAATATTAAAATGTTACCTTTTGTGATATGAACTATTTAAGAAGAGACTTACAAAGTTAACACTATGCTTCATTTTCTGTCTGAAGGCATTTGGACTGACTCAGATTTTTTGCATACAAATACCATACTTCTACAAACTTGTAACATTGCTTCACACCTTCAATTATTTCTGGGCATGGAAAATATGAAAGTTACTTTCATCAGAACCTGCAGAGCCCCAAAGGTCTACTTATCTAATTCAAACCTTGATCACACAACACCCTCTCAACAAAAATCAAACCTCTGGTATCAGTCGCATTGTCTGTAAAATAAAGCTAGCAAACTACATTAACAAAAGTCAAAGGGGAAGTTTCCATTTTATAAATAAGGCAGGGAACTGAGAAAACACAGGCAGAAAAAGAAGGTTCAGGAACTTCAGCAATGGTCTGTCACTCTTGTAACCTGCTGCTGGGTACCCAGCTACTTTGAAGCAATTCTGTGACATTGGTGACAGAGGAAATTATCTGTACCACAAATTACAAGGACAAGCACTGATCTGAACCAACTTTACCACACAAATACGGAAACAGGAAGGAGCTCTTGGAATGGTGACAAGAGCAATGCATAAAGGTTTCCTGTAGCAAGTGTTGAAGGCTACCACTACACATACCACAAGATCCATTCAATGCCTGCTTTCAAACTTGCTCTCACCAGGATCCCACATCTTTGTAACAGAGTCTGACAGCTCTCTTCTTCACAGCAGTTCAGCCAATTACTATCTCAAGTTTGCATATTAAATAGAATCACAAAATAGTTTGGCTTGGAAGGGACCTTTAAAGTTCATCTAGTTCAATCCCCCTGCAATGAGCAGGGACAGCGTCCACTACATCAGGTTGCCCAGAGACCCATTCAACCTGACCTTGAATGTTTCCAAGGATGGGGCATCTACCACCTCTCTGGGCAATTTTTAGTGCTTCACCTCCTGCATCGTAAAAATTTTCTTACTTATATCTAGCTTGAATCTATATCCTTTTAGTTTGAAACCATTACCCTTGTCCTATTGCAACAGGCCCTGATGAAAAGTTTGTCCCCACCTTTCTTATAAGCCCCCTTTAAGTACTGAAAGGTCACGATAAGGTCTCTCTGCACCTTTCTCTTCCCCCAGGCTGAACAACTCCAATCTCAGCCTTTCCTCATAGGAGGAGACACTCCATTCTGACAACTATTTTTGTGATCCTCCTCTAGACCTGTTTCAACAACACCATTTCTTTCATTTCCTGCACTTCCTGTGCAGGGGACCCCAGAGCTGGATGCAGCACTGCAGGTGGGGTCTCACCAGACTGGAGCAGAGGGACAGAATCCCTTCCCTCGCCCTGCTGCCCACACTGCTTTGGATGCAGCCCAGGGGATGTTTGGCTTTCTGGGCTGTGAGTGCACACTGCGGGGTCATGTCCAGCCTCTCATCCACCAGCATCCCCAAGTCCTTCTGAGCAGGGCTGCTCTCAATTTCTTCATCCCCCAGCCTGTGCTGACACCAGGGGATGCCACAACCAAGGCGCAGCACCTTGTACTTGGTCGTGTTGAACCTCAGGAGGTTCACACTGGCCCACTTTTTGAGCTTGTCCAGGTCCTTGGCATCAGCAGCAGTCTGAGTTTATCTGCATTTTACCAGACTTGCTTCAGAATGATTAAACATGGCCAAAAGAAAGGGAAGAACACACACTAAAGAACTATGCATTGATTATTCTTTGCCAAGGGAGCAACTGCTATTTTGACAACAAATGTTGCTAATGGGTTATGAGAATATTTGCCACAGCTCACAAAATAGTATTTATAAAAAAAAGTCTACCATAAATTATCTATTAAATAATTTATCAAAACCAATAAAGAGTACAGTCAATGAACGCATCTGGAACAACAAACATCAATGCGCACTTAATAAAAGCATGCACTTCATAAGGGAATTGTATTTTTATTGCATTCTTTCACCTTTAAGGACTTGAAAACGTATTTCTACATTTTCTTGTAGTACCTAACTTCAACTCTCCACAATTTAAGGGAATATTACACTGTCACCACATTAACCTTTGAAAACTCTCCTCAAACAGATACAGTCCATGGAACATGCACAAAGCCTGGCTGTAAGCTTAATAATCTAACACTTTGTATTACTTGTTCTTAAGCCATCCTTTGTAGACATTAGTTATGGCACTTCGGCTTTCACCATGAACTCCAAAACTGAGGAGGTACCAATACTTAAAAAGAATGTCATTTAAATAACATGGAAATGGTTTCCAGAGGTTTTGCTTTGGTTTAATAAATGCAATACAAATTAGTCATTTGTAAAAGCCACAAAAACCAGTCTGATTCGTAAGAAAATTACATATGACAAAAAAAGTTTGTTCAAAGGGCTTCCTCACACTGGTTCAGCCATTTACTATCTCAAGTTTACATATTAAATTGTGTTAAGAGTAGCAGTATATTAGTCCCACTGCTTTACAGACTGCACAAATACACACAGCGCTCTCTCCGTACCAACATCAAAGTAGATATAGGAAGAGATGAAAGAAAAAGCTTTATGAAGAAGATAAGGTAAAAAGGTAAGGATTAAACAGCATTACAAACAGAAGGCTACAGAATAATGTCAAACAGATTTTACTAACAGATAAATCAAAAGAAAGCAGTCCTCCAAGCTGACATCAGTTGTCTATTTATACTACAGAAATAAATCATGAATTCAAGCCATAATTCAAATACTGCATGACAGACTCAAAGATCTTCCTGTATAACACCACTGTAGTAAAAAAATATACACTATTTCAATTCAGCCACCTTACAGAAATTAGTTTGATCTTCCAAATACTAGAATTTTAAACCACCACATTGTTCCAGAATCTGTTATTCTGAATACAGAATATCAAAAATGCTGAATAAACTTTGACATCTATGTCTGTTATTCCCCAGTGTAACACTTGCTTTCTCTCATGCCTTGCACTCTTGTACAAAAGTGCTGCAAATTACCAAAAGTGCTGCACCAAAAGCAGATGATAATTTAACTCCTGCTACGCCATATAAATGCAATATTTCAGTCAATTAAATCTAATCTTCTTAGCCTATGAAATGATTAACAGTTATGTAACCCATGATGTCTAATTTTAGCTTCTATGTTTCTACTGTCGGTGCAGACCTGTGAGAATGCCATACAGCTGAGAAACATTTTGTATCTATTCTTTGAGGAAGAAAGCACTGAAAAAGAGTCAACTAATACTCTGTTCTTCAGCAAGCTGAGAACTAAGCACACTGAGAACAGCTCAGATTTTGATTACAGCAGTAAAAATGTAATTAAACAAAGAAGTCATCAGTTTTATTCAGATGGATCACAACATGCTAAATGAAACTAAAATTCACACTGCTAGGTAGAACTGAGAATATTAAGTCTCTTTTAAAAACAAACTATTTGGTTTTAAAAGCAGAGTAGATACTGAGTAACAGCTTGAAAAACTGGAAAGCCACTTTGTCACAAAGCCAGCCAAAGTGAAGGAAGAGACTATCTACTGAAGCAATCAAGCAAGAAAATGTTTCAATTATGGATATTTTTCAGACACATATTACCTTAATATCTCAGGACAATACACTAAAGTTGCTTTTACCCTTTCAAAACAGCCTTTTCACCCAAGCTATTTAACCTACTAGCCTCTAAAAGAGAAAATCCCAAACACATGATCTTTTACTACCCCTGTATAAGAATCACTGATAGTGGCATGAAACTTACCTAAGACTGAGACTTCCAGGAAAAATGAAAGTTCTTTGCTCTAAAATTCCAATATGCCAAGACCTTCTACTGGTCTTCATTTACTTAATTTTGTCTGGAATACTACATAACTTTTCAAGGTGAAACCAAAAAAAGTGAAACCTAATTTATTTAATTGCCTTTTCTGCGGTTCGGTGTGTACTATTTCATTTAAACTGATCTATGGCTTATTTATTTGTTATTTTCTCAACAAAAAATTCATCCCAAAAACACATGAAGAATTTACTTAGAGTTATATTGCACAGGTTTATATATTTACAAGACTACCAGACCTTCTGAAAACTATCAATTGGATCATTACAGCAGAGTCTGAAAAAAAACCAAAACCTAAATAGGTCACAGTAATATAGAAGAGAGATAAAATAACAGTCAAAAATCTCACCAGTTATGTTAACTGGGTTTTCTTAGCTCTTACCCATTAGTATTTCATTAGCTTTCAGGTTAAATGATTTCTAGCACTAAAGCTACAGAACACTGACTCTCTTACTGCAATAGCTGTCAAAAAAAAGCAACAAGCAGTTAAAGCATAAATAGTTTCTGGACTAGAAGTACATTTGGTTACCATGGATTGTCTATAAAGGCAACTCCCAAGAGCTACAGTAAATATCCATAGCAAGAGACCTCCTACTGTCCAGTACTATCAAATCTGAGCAGAACAGCAAGACTCTTCAAAGAACAACATCAGATTCACTAAACATAACTGTGGCTAGGCTCTTAAGTCTCAGTCTCCAAAGAAGAAAGAAGGAAAAAAAAAAAGAGGAGAGGGGGGAGGAAGAAAGCTCCAAAGCCATCTATCATTTAGGAAGTAACCAGAACAAAATCTGAGGTTTGAATTTTATAGGTAATACTACTTAACCTTTGGCAAGTGTGCTACTTCTTCATTCACTGATTACCAACTATAATTACAGCAACCTGCAGTTTACAGGAAGACACTGAGAAATGTAATCAATTTAATTTCATTTATAATAGCTCCTTTCACTTGGCTTCCTTCTAGGATCTCACATGTACCTACATCATCAAGAGACACATGAACTCTTTATAAAAAGTCCCTTATTAAAAAAAAAATTATCTTAGGCACAAGGCCAGCTTCTTTCCCAAGATCTGGTAGCTAATATCCATTATTAGGGTGGATTGTGTGCTCTTTCAACACCATTGCAATCTCAGTTCTAAGGATATTGCTTTCCCTGTGAAGAACCCTAAAATTCTTATTTCCTTCAGTTTTCTCTGGTCCTTAAAATAGAGAGAATCCTGCCTGCCTAAGTTTCATGGTTCCAATCCCAGAATTTAAAAAGAAGTTACCTCACCCAGGCTTTTTTTTTTTTTTCTAGTCACCACCTCTGTGGCTTCATGGCTCTCCAGCTGCATAGAGTTGAAGGCCTTATAAACCACATGAGCTCAGACTGATTTTTTGCCTCAATCTTAAAACAGTTTTCCAGTTGAGAAGCTCTATCAAAGACAGTACTCAATTCTCATAGCCAGCACTCAATCAGGTCAGAAAACAGTATGCTGCTAATTCATTTTCCTACCCTTTATAGTGCACCTTTCTGTCACAAGTGCGCAGGATACAAGACAGCTACCTTCCAGCTGCAGAATGTGCCAAGACACTGCCCCTAACCCACTGGCAGGAAAAGAAGAAATTACAGAAACAACAAGGTATGGCCAGTGGGTCATCAGACCAACTGCAAAGCTCAGAACAGAACTTCAAACCCTTAGTCCTATGCTCACATTATTCATCACGCTGTACCAGTTCCAAATATTGGCACACAACACACGATTTACACAGCTAATTTCTGATTAATAGCAAAAACCTTTTATATATCTATGTACAGGGATATACGTGTGTATACGCATGCACACAGAACATTTATTCTTGGCAATAGACCTGCCCCACTCCTAATCTGCTACCAAAATGAAACATCAGTAAACAAAGAAAGCCTGAAGGCTATTACATAAACCAACTGAGTTGAGTAGAAATAATCTGACAATTCAGTTCCCTTTCTTGAATGGTTTGCTCACTGGATACAAGTGGAAGAGACAAGCAAAAGTCATTTAACACATGGCAGATGAAATTCTAAGCCAAAAACATTACATCAACAGAGAAAGAACTAACCTACTGAATAATTATCTCCTCAAAGACTTCTAGAATTACTACCAAAACAAAAGTTGGAGATTTTTTCCCCCCCTGGATAGAAAGTAGATGAACCCTTATCTTAGCTGAAGTGAGAGGAACAGGAGACCACAAACCCTGCTTATTTCCTCCCTTCAAAACTTACTTTCTATGTGATACCCTCTACCATGGTAAAACTACTATCTACCTTAGTGCAGACACTTTACACATGTTCTGTCTTCCTCTGCCAAATCCTGCAGTAAACCACTGATTCTCACAGACACTGAGTCAGGCTCTAATTATGCCTCCATTAACCACTGTAAGTCAGCTCATCTCAAAGTCAACAATTCCTGAAAAGTCATTCCTCCTGCCAGCCAAACGGGCCCAAGTATTGCTCCCATTTCCAACCGTCCTCCATGCAACTTGCAGTACCAAGCTTTCTTGATCTTATTTTCCACATGTTGGTACTAAACTGTCTCAACTTCAATTGTACACGATCAAATCTTATGAAATCTAGAAAGGGCAGAGTCAAAACAACTGAAACAGTTATAAGATTATCCCTTTAAAATGTAAAAACCCTCCTCGATTTTAGATGAATATAAACTTGCTACTTACTGGTTTCGGCATTGTTCTTGTTTTCTGTAGTCTCCTGTCCACTTAAATCTTCCAAAAACTCTTTGCCCCCTTCTGCCAAAAACAAAATTAAAAGGGTTGTTTTTAAATTAATCAAAACTGAGTTCATCTACATCACAGCAAATAGTACAAATTCCAAAACAAGTAAGCAAGTAGTCTACATGTACAAACTACACTATTCAGCAGATGACATATAGAAAGAAAAACTTTTTTAGCCAGTGCCAGAATCTACAGGTCTCTAAGCAGTAACATCCTTCCTCGTTTTTGTAGAACATTTATTCAGTAATGTTACAATAAAGAGACAACTGTTCCCCAAGTGCTACAACTTTTTTCAAGTTTCTGTTATTATACATCATCTACTATTAAAAACTTCTAACACTATTTACAAGAAACATCAAGAAGACAAAAAAAAACACTCTAAGACAGTTTTAAAGCATCAAAACTGTATTTCCTGGCTATAAAACCATTAATTTCTCTCAGCAAAGGAATGACAGTCATTTTTCCCAAATGAAAAGAAATGCAAGTACACCAACACAGTAAAAAAAGGAAGAAAATCTGCTGTGCTTAAAATAACAGAGCTTATTTCTTTTTAAGCAGAAGGCTATAAGTTATGTCTACACAGTAATGAAAGCATTCACTATTGTGTTCGGTTCCAAGAAAGTTTTTATGCCTTGAAACAATATGCTTGCAATGTTATTGGTAGTTATCATCCTACCTCCTTTTCAATTCCTTCTAACTCAGAAAGAGCAAGGAGCATCAAAGACTGCATTGCCTTCAAAAATAATATTAACTGGAATTACACTTATACTAAGAAAAATGAGCGTGACATGCTAGTCAGAATAATCTGAGATTTCAGTATTATAACTCCACAGCTGCAACAAATGAATAAAATCTTCAGAAGTGCTTAAAAGAGAAAAACAGAATACTTGAGAGCAATCCAGTTACCAAATCAAGCTTTTGTCTAACTGATCTTTCATTCATAAAGAAAAATGAAAAAAAAATTTTACATAATAAAAATACAAAAGAAGTTAATTTTCCTTGCTTCCTGGCAATAAAAATACAGTAAATATTAGAAACATTTGCACAGGAATTTAAGGTGCACTAGCATTTTTTTTTTTTTTCTTCTAATCTGTAGAGATACATTTGAAAAGAGGGACTGAAAAAACAACTTAGGAAGCATAAATGTCGTTGGCTGGTAAAGAAATGTTAAGACGAAAGATTACAGACAAAGAGATCTAATGGCATAATTCAAATATGGAACAAAACTGTGTTTAATGAAAAATCAGTCTGAAAACATTAAAACACTATCTTGAAGTTACATTCATTATGATATAACTAATCCAGCCCAGCTCTAAAGGTATAATAATACTGTTTGCCTAGCATAAAGGCAATTACATTCCAGTAGGTTCTTTTAATTACAAAAGATACTCTAGAGAATTGGGCAGTATTGGTCATGTCCCAAATGCAGGCTCACTGCATGATGTGCAGTGCCAATTTATACACGGAGCCAAGGCATTTCCATTTCTTTATTCTGGTCTGCACAGAGTAGGGAGCTGGGTGGGAACCCACCAAAGGCTGGCACTCCAATCATCAAAACTTTACACCTTTCATACTTTTCAGCAAACAAAGAAATCATACTTTACTTGCTACAGGTTACGTAGCTCTCTTCTTGATTAACATTCTACCTTCTACTGGTTCAATGACTCTCTTGCTCCTCCTGTCAGTCAGTGAACATGCTCAGCCACTACCCTCTTGAGTCATGGGCTTCGGGAGTCGGCGGGCCCCGAGCTGTGGTCACAGTCTCCCCCTGCCAGGATTACCTTTTCTCCACTTACAGCTGATTCAGCACAGTTGCTGAGTTGGCTTTGTTTGTTTCTTCCTTATCTTGTGAGTTCTGCCAAATGTCCTCACCGCTCTGAATTCGGCATTCCCTGTGCCCACTATCAAGAGAACATCCTTCTTCCCAAACTTTGCTAACTTTCCCCTGGGTCTGAGATGATTGAAGAGTGTCACGCCCTAAACCTAAATAAGGCAATTCTACTGACAAGTCATTTATCTTTCTAACACTTGGACATCAGCAAGAAGACTACTATTCTAAGATACTGTTAAATATATTCTTGGACATTATGAATACACTTTTCCTCTGTTCCTCTCCCCTCTCCTTTCTTTTAACCACAAAGGCTTCCAGGGGAGGAAAAAAAAAATTGGCTTTTGATAAATTCTGGCTTTTGATAAAAATTCAACAGCACGTTTCCCTTTCAGAGGAGAGACTGCCTTGTCTTCTCCCCTCTTTCTCTAATGTATTCCTTGGAAAAATTCAAGAGAATAACAGAAACCAAAACAAGCTTGGCTCTAATATCTGCTAACAGTTAGCAGGATTCCGAGCCGTAGCAATCCCTGTGCTCACCTCTGACAGCAGGGGCTCAATGCTTGAAAAACTGAAGGCAGATTGAAGCCCTAGAGTTACACTCAGTTAATTAACAATGCAAAAGCTAAATTAGATTCTCATCCACCATTTTGTAAGCGTGCCAACTCAACAGTACCAAAAGGAACAGAAAGTAGCACAACTACTTTCCTGTGCCTTTAGTTACAGAGCACTGAAAAGAACGGGTATGGTAACATGACTGATAAGGAAGTCCAGCCTCCCTGAGAGCAATGACAGCACATGGCACAGGACCAAGACCTGTGTTATCAAATGATTACTTTCTGAGGTCTTTCTAAGAGAACACCTCTAGCAATTTCGACAATGATTGTCATACCCTCACATATTTTATCACTACAAATTCATTCACAAACGTGTCCTAGATTTTTGCTTTGGGATTTACTCAAACACTTTGTTATAATACAATTAACAAACCATAAATTATTTATTTGAAAACGTACTTAAAACCTTAAGGTAACTTTTAAAATCAGAAACATGACTGCAGAGTTTTACGGGTTAATCCTATGTCATCAAACCACAATTGGGAGACACGTTTTCGCATGCAAGAGAACAAAGTTATCAGCAAAAAAGCAAGAATCCTCTTATGCAAAACTCAATAAAAATGAAGTCTCACTGTTAGTCCCACAGATCTCATGGGCCTGAGAAATTATCACAGTATATGAGCAATAGAAGAAAAAAAATCTATGCAAAACAATCAGCAACTCACGTATTTTTGTTGAAGTGTTTGCTTGTAATATCTTTTACTAAAGAAAAAAAAACTATATTTCTTTAAAAAAATGTTTTAAACATTTTTAGCCAAACACAAATTTATAGCCAACTATGCTGAACTTTTTTCCATTGTTTTCATTTTATATATAATACAAAAAAACCCTGTGTCTATATGCTTCCATATTTAAAATGCTGTGTAATTTTGAAACAGTACACTCATATAAACACATTGTAACTACTATATGTATATACAAATCAATAAGTTCGCTGATCTTAAAACTGCAAATACTGACATCAAATAAGCACTGAATAAAAAAAAAAAATCACCCTATTTTTCCCAATTATTGGCACCAGCTAACATTAAAAAGAAAACAAATATGAGGAAATCATTGGGCCAAAAGAAACCAAAAACTGCAGCCAGGCAAAATATTGTGTATCTCCACTATTATTACTGGAGTGGCAGCTCACTTTTGCTACTTGCGCCTTTTCAGATAAATTTATATTTAGCAGATGCAAAATTTTTAACTTTGAAGCAACTAATTACTTAGACTTACTTTTATCTTAACACTCATGGGAAATGGCATTGCAAATAGTGGGGGAAAAAAAAAAAAAAAAAAAAACCAACAGCAAAAAAGACCCCAGAAGCATACGCAGTAATCTGGACTCTGGACTGAAAAAACAAAAGTATCAGCAGGCTCCACATAAAACAGATAAAACAGTCAGCCAGAACATCAAGAACTCGCCTGAAATGAAAAGCTGTGATTTCAATTAATTTCACTACAAGGCAGCTGAGATTTTTAAATCAGTATCATCCATGTTTCTAGTTATGCCACAGAAAGCAACAAATAAAACAATTGTTGAAAGATGACAATGAAAGCTTTCTTCAGAAAATGATGGTGCATAAAATGCTTGATGCCAAAATTCTGTCAAATAATTTATGCAGCAGCTGTTTTCAAAAGAAACATTCACAAACACAGCCATGGGTCTGAGGTCAGGTGAGGATGGGATAGCAGGCAGAAGGCTCGAGCAGGACGCTTGGCTGGTAGAGATGCAACACTCAAAAGTAGGATCCCTATCCTAAGCCCTAAGAAAGCTTAGGACCTTCTCTCAGAAGCAGTCTCCCCAGCAGCTTGAGCAAGAGGTTTACCATCTATTTCCCTAAATACAGATAGACATCGGGGACCACAGAGCTTTACCCACAACAATATAACTCACTCATTTATTAACAGGAACTTATTTGAAATTAATTTTTTTTTCTTTTCAAAGTCTTATCCCATTCCATTTTTTGTGGCACCTGAAAGTTTCAGATCTTTGCGGGGGAAGCAATAGGCAACTCACAGGCCATTGGACCTGACTAACTGGTCTCAGATTTCTACAAAAATGTCTCTCTACTCCAAAGCAGTCTGTGAGTGTCTGCAGGGCAATCATCTTTCACACTAACAGCTCCCTAATGACACACTTGCTGCAATCCAATAAAGAAGTTCATTTGCCACAGACTTTACTTCTGCATACATCTTTTTCAGACGGACAGAGAGACCGCCCACACACTTGTCTGCAATATAAGCAAACCGGGGCGGGGGGGGGGGGGGGACAAAAACAGCAAANNGGAACTAAAACAAGCCATTTATCTCACAGGAAAAGGAAAAAAGAAAAAAAAAAAGAAAGAGCTGAATTCTATACCTAACATGCAAAAATTGAGATTTGACCAGTGCTAGATATCACATGCAGAGTTTTACACGCCAACTTTTTTTTAATGTACTGTATCTTTCCCTTCTTAAAACCACCATTTCCCCCCAACCCTCCCTTCTCTGAAACAGCCAAAATAGCCTTGCTGTTTCTGAAAAATAACTGCAATATAACTAGTACAACTTATGTATTCAATGTATCTATAGGAAAATACATTTTGAAGAGTGAAGTACTTCTTCTAAACTGGAGCTCCTGTGAACTTTAGAAGTAAAATGAAAACCTGGCAGTTGCCAACACAGTGTTCAACTAAAAGCAACATATACCAGTCAAAGAATATTTGTGCATTACTTGCAGTTTTGCCAGTTAATAAACTGGTATGTTTCAGACGTGCTACACAATTTACATACAGTTAATATTTATGGAGTTTAGTAACCCTAACTTCAAGGACCCACAGCTGCACTATGGGAAATAACTCTAAGATTCTGAAGAGTCCTACAATGATAGAAGGGCCAATCTTATCATGTACATTGGATGCACCATCAAAAATTATGGAAGTACTGTTCCTTGCAAGTGCAATAATCCTTTCTCTAAACATACAGTTAGCAAAGAAATAGGACATATACCCAGAACTTTGGGTATACCTCATCTCAAAGTCAAGTATTCTATTTTCTGAATGATACTGTTAAGTCTCTTACAACTAGTTCCATAAAATTAAGGAAACTTATGAACATGAACTGGCCACTCATACCATTCTCCATATACACTAGGTAGACTTCTTAAATTGTAATGTTCTAGTGTAAAGATCATTAACTGCCTTTTTGGGCCAATGTCATATTTCTTTTTCTTTGTACTACGTGACTTGAAGGTTTCATTTCACAGAGTGATTAATAAATATCTAAAGCAGAAAGGAAAAAAAAAAACTTTTTAAATCCAAAGTACACCTAAGTATTAGCCTATTGGTAAAATTAGCCAACAAATGCAGTTCATCAGTGTTGAAAGGCAAGAGTTTACCTAGGCTCCTTCAGCTCTGGAGTGAACTCACTGAGCATGCAGGATACACTGGGTGCTGCTTTAATGGATCAGTATCTTTCCACAATCAGTTCTTTCTTCAGAAGTTTGTATAAAGCTTTGTTTACATTTACAAACTTGAAAATCCTCCCTTTCCTCTACTCCCACAGACTTCTAATGCAATACAAAGCGATAGGACAGCTTTGATGTATTTAACACATCCAACAGAAAGACGTAATGCCTTCAACAACTTTCCTCTTCGCCTCTGTCAACAGAGGCACCCCTTCTCAAAAAGCGGAGCAAGGCTGCTGAAGAAGAAAGGCCGTTCACCTATCCTGGCAGAGGCTAAAGGAACTTTGCCAGGAGCTGCCTTCCCACGTCATAATGTCTACATGTCTTACCCTCCTAGTTCTACAGCTCATAGGTGGATCCAAATCCTTACTCTCTTTATGTCTCTACCCAATTTTCTGTGAAACAACCTTTTTCTGGCAGTACTATTACCATCGAGCCCTGAAATGCTCTCTACTGCAATGGCAGAAACAGTCCAAGCAGAACTCTTTTCGTCATCTCTACACACACTTTTACACCTTTTCTTTGAGTCAGCACTCAATGAAAACTCTCTGGACAGCTCCAGACATGTCACACCACGTCATTTTTTTCATGCATTTTCTAAAGGTGTTTCGTTTTTGCTCTCCAGTTTCCTAACCTAATAGAACAACCGTGTCACTTCAGTACAAAGCTTGGAAATACGTCACTGCTTCGCAATTGCCATTTGCTGGGAGGCTGCTTATCTGGGAACATTGCACCAACCTGCAGTTTATTGATCTATTGGTTTAGCATAAGAGGGACTGTGAGAAAAATAGAGGTAAGTCTTACAATCCAATAAACAGTTACTACTTGTCCCATCTTTAATGATTAAAAAACAGCTTCATCACATTAGCCATAATGTTACTGTACACCAACTCCACGTCTTCCCTGGAAGCACACGTTGCCCAGCAGCGCTGTGCCAACGCACCAAGAGCTGACGGCAACAACCGCATTTCTATAATCTTCTCAATGTGCGAGGTGCTGTGCAGGCACACACATCCCCAAAACGCTCCCGTGCCACAGACACGGCGACAGGCATCTCCGATGGAAACAAACCAGACTGACATACAGGGATACATCTGAAGCCTGACACAAACCAGTCACAGAGACAGAACTACTTAAAACTCAGAAATGCCACTCCCGTAACTCAGTTTAAAAAATGGAATCTTTTAAAAAGCCTGTACCATAAAGAGAAACACGAAATACTTGTCTAGGGTGTTACACCGACTGGAAAAGACAGCTTAATAGCACCTTACAACTGAAGTGATTAGTTGTGTTGACATAGAGTCCAAAGACGTTTTTTCTTCGCGTTCAGATTAAGAAACTGACAAAAGACAAGTGAATGCCACAAAGTTGAAACTAAAACCCCTTATCTCCGCTAAACTTTAAGCGACAAGGTTAATTACAAATGCCCACGACTTGTACAAAACATTAATCCATTCAAAAAAACAATGCACAAAGGCTCATTCAGGGCCGCTGCGCCCATTACGTCGGTCAGTACTTCAGGACTCTTAAAAACGCGCATTTGTCGAAAACAATAGACAGCAACAGATGCTCCACAGCACTTGTTTATGAAGTAATTCCTTATTATTCCCCCACACCGCCGCACTCAGCTGGCCCGACCCGACTGCCACATGTCTACTACGGTGTAACCTCCCGAGCCGCGCCGCTCGGGGACATGAATAATGCAGCGGAGGCTGCGCGGGCACGCCGGGGGCGCGCTCCCGGGGCTCCCCGACAGAGCGAAGCGAACCGGGGGTCGGTGAGCCGGGTCTCGGTCTCGGGCGGAGGCGGTGCCCCGCACACGAGCGGCGCGGTGCCGCGCTCCCGCCGCCGCAACAAGTCGCCCGGTGCCCCTCGCCCACCGAGGGCTGCGGGCAGGC
>VZTE01006369.1:2990428-3109333 GCA_013397775.1 Eulacestoma nigropectus | reverse complement strand
CGCGAGTAGGGCGGCCGCCGCCGCCGTTCGGATTTTCCCCCCTATCAGATGTGGCTCCTGCGCAGGCACTGCGCACGCGCGGCGCGGGCGGGCGAGCATGCGCGGCGCGCGGCGCGAAGCCGCTGGCCGGAGGGCCGTGGGGGCGGCGGTCGCGAGGGGTTCCCGTGAGGGGCGGGGACGGCTCGGGGACCGCGGCTCCTGGCGGGGGCGGGAGACGGAGCTCCCGTGAGGGGGCGGCGGCGAGCGCTCACTCTCTGAGGTGGCGGCCCCTCCTCACGGGGCTCCGCGCCTCTGTGCGCGCTCGGGCGGAGCCGGTGCTCGGGGACCCCGCGCAGCCCACCCGAGCGCAGCCCTGCCCGTGTTACGTGAGCCTGTGGCAGCTGCTCCAGCGGCAGAGCTGCCCTCCAGGAACTCCCTGCTCGCTTGAGTGAGGAGGGGATGAGGAGAAGCAGCTCTCCCGTTAGCGCGGCGGGGCGGGCGGGAAAGGAAAACCTCTGTAAAGGCTTGAACCAGGGAGGGGGAGTTGGCGGCGTGGGGTTTTTTTTCCATCCAAAGCCCCGCCAGGCATAGTGCCGCCTTTTTGGCAGGCGTGAGCGCCGGGGCGCGGTGAGGGGACGGGTGTCTCGCCTGATAGGGTGGCTCGGAGCTGGCGATGCCACCAGCCCCGGAGTGCGGCGGGCAGGAGCGGGGTGAGTGGCGAGCCAGGGGCTGGGAAGGGTCGAGATGTGATGGCTCATGAGAACAGGGATGCCTTCAGGGAAAGAGCATGGAATGCAGCCTGAGTGGAAAGCACTGACCCTCTTCCTCTCCTCCATATCATCGCAGTGATGGGCGTTCTCTCTTTTTTCATCACTCAGTCGTGTGAAACAGTCACGCTGGTGGATGGGATCGCACCATTTTTGTTAATTTTCTTATTTTTTTTATACAGTCCCAATGGGAATGTAGAAGAAAATAGCCGTGACGAGAATCCTTCTGAAGGACAGGGAGGATGAGGCAATCCCAGCCCCCACTGTGCTTTCTCAGTTTATTTTTGTTTGCAAGGAAGTGAAGGTGCTCCCTGAGCTCAGTGGCAACCCAAGCGGGGAGGCCAAACAGCAAAGCTCAGTGCAAAGGGATCCACTCGAGCTACCAACTCTGAGTCATGCAGCTGCTATTAATACACCTCGCCCTCTGGCTGTCTGATAAAAAGAGGTTGGGGGAAGAACTGTGAAGACTTTTCAATTAAAAGCTGCTTCAAAAAGAATAAAATGAACACTCTAGGGTGAATCGGAGGTGGGGAGAAGGGGAAGAGGAGGAAAGCAGCCTGGCAAACTATGAATAATCTCCCAGAGAATTTGTCGGACCCTCACTGATTAAATTTTTTTAATTTTTTGGACAAAATTTGAACAACATTCTGATAAGGCAAATGACCAGATAATACAAACTGTTATGAAATTAAATTGAATTATTGATGTAAGCTTGAATGTAATAACTTTTTCTGGAGACATTTAGTGAGTTTAATTTGTGATAGTTTTATGCATTTTGTTGTATATTTCAAACAGGCATTTATCTAAACAGTCACCATCGCAGAATCTGAACATCTCAGTCTATTAAAGGTACGTTCAATTTCCTCACATGGGCTAAAATTTGATTTCCAGCTTTGTTTGTGCCATTTTGCTCCAAGGAAGAAGCAACAGTGGCTAATTCCTCCTTGTCTCTGTTGTTCTTCATTGTGAAGAACATCCTTGTGTGAAACAGTATTTTGCAGTACATTAAACTTCTAAGGCATCTTGCAGCATCTGCAGATACACAGTTTCACGGACCAGCCACCATTAGTATGCATTGTACTGTTCCCTCTTCAGATGGCCTTTACCTGCAGGTCAGAGTAAGGGAAATGAAACAAACAAACAAAAGGCAGAAAAACAAACCCTGTTTCATTCAGTCACTTAAATAAATTGACTATGATTCACTGCAGTGCACAGATAAAATGTGTTTACTTTAGTTGACCGAATTAAAGGCTTGCTTTCTTCTCAAATAGTCCATTCTGAACTGGCTCAAATATAGGATTATTGCACTAGGGCTCAGTTTCATTACTGGTGTTGATAGCATGTGGAAGCAAGTTCCTTTCAGTTTGTGCATTATCACTGCAGGATATGCTTTATCTCTTATCCTGTTACATGAAGAATATTATTGCTCAGAAATGTCAAGGTAAATAATAGTCTTATCTCCCTTGTCAACAGTATAATGCGGTTTTCTTCTCACCTTTCTTCCTTAACAAGGTGTAAAATTGCAGTTTGTCTGATAAAACAGGGCAGTAAAAACAGAAGTGTAGTTAGAGATCATATTCTTTGTAGCCATGAAACTGAAACTACAGAAAGAACTACATGCAATAAAGAGAGCTTTCAGGTACCCCTATCAACTTAAGTTACACAGTTCTCTAAGAGGTAGGTTATAAAGATAAAGCTAATGATAAGAATGCCATCACTGCAAGGCATAAAAGTTTCTTCTCCAGCAGTAATGCCAAAACCCAGCTCCATTAAAAAACAGATTTTAAACTTCCATTGCCTGAGCTGAGAAATCAATCTTAGAATCCTTTTAGAAAGTAAAGATTTTTGGGCCAAGGTTTCTCTTCTTCAGTGCACCTGCAAAAGCATAAAGCATCAGTCAGTGAATACCCAGTTGTGTGTTACAATCTACTTTTATTAAAGCCAAATGTACAGCTCAAGGGGCATTTACTAGACAAGGCATTTTGGAAGGGAGAACTAAGAAAAAAAAAAACCATGAGAAATTTCTGTTGTTTTTTTTTTATTTTCAAATGGTATGCAAAACACTTTGACGTTGCCTAATTCAATTCTGATTTATGCCATCAGCCTGGATAGAAGTATAGTGCTGCCCATACTGTTCCCCTAACGTGAAGAGTTACACGTGGACTCAGCCTACATGCCTGGAAGCCAGCCATTCTGGGAATAATTATACTTATGACTCAACACACATACTCGGTTATTAATATGTTTACAGAAGCAGACCTGACATTGAAATTATTGTAGGGTAATTTCACTGTTACTAATTGTATGGTCTAAAACCAAATTGCTTTTCCTTTTGTTCGTTTTTGAATAACAATAAAAGGATACAATTCCTTAATGGACGTTAATAGTAATTATTTTTCCAACAAGTGTGTTAGATTGCCCTTGAAAGTCTTCACTAGAAACAAACGGAATTTAAAGAATTCTGTGGTCATTAGATGAATCCAATTCACAGATAATTAAAATATTTGGTGAAATTACAATAAATGTCTGAAGTAATACTTTTTATGTCTCTTAAAATTAAAATTTGTCACTTAAAATTAAATGTATCTAATCCCAAAAATTATTTTACATGCATGGTATTAACATGCCAGATTTCAATAAAAATAAAAGGGTTCCAGTGGCAACACAGAGTATTCCAAGTCACCTTTATTGCATGTGTATGTACATTCTCAGCTTTATCAAGGTCAAAAGGCAAAATATGGTATGATCCTGCAGAATTCGCCTTTTCCCTCTCTAAAATACCACAGGTGTGTGAAGTTTACTTAGGTGTCCTCCAGGGCCAAGATCCTGCACTGGGGCAGCACCTGCAGAATCCTCAGCTCCAGTGAAGAAGTCCAGGAGTCCATGTCCAGGATAATCCCCTGCATGAGTGTTGTAATGACGGAGGACAGACATAGTGTGCAAAAAGTTATATGGAAGGGGTATCCTCCCTCTTCAGAGACACACAGCAAACAGAAAGGATAAATCAGCACCTGAAAGCCTGGTCGAAACACCTGAAAAACAGTGGGCAGGGTAATCTACTACTGAGCTGCAATGGTGGCAGCTGGCTCCGTGTCAGGCCGTCCTTCCACCGATTGATTTAATCACCCAGCTGAGGAGGCTCAGCCTCTGACATTGACTGTGAAGCCTGGCTGGCCAGCACACACCTTTCCCATTGAAAATCCGAATGGTTGTTTGCAAAAGCTTTGTCCGGCAGCCCAATAAATTCCTGCCAGTGTAAGATTTAAGAACGTTGTTGCTCTTGCTGACTGTGCCTATCAGAAGCCTAAGAGCTGGGTGAGTAAGAAGCCCAAAGGCTTTATCACTGATGGTCTGTCACACATAGTGACTTCTTCCAATGACAGAATTTTGGCTTTTTCCTGGTATTTAGTCTCTGGTACTACAGCAGAGATACCACAGTGGTGTCACCACTCAAGAGTCAAATTCTAATACCTTTTCTACTCAAGACAGGGAGTAGTAGAATCACTTGTAGAGGAGTGTGTTTATTTAAGTGCCAAATATGGATCTCAGCAATTCATTCTAGGTGAATCAGTATTCACATCTCTTTGCAATAATTTGCTATTTTAATTTTTGTACACAAAGTGTGTATTATGCAGCACTTACATTCCATCTATTATTTCAATCACCTTTATAATGTTATGATTTTTTTTGTAACTTGGTAATTGCACAAGAGACAGGTTAACAAATAAATCTGCTTGCAGTTAAGGTTGGGGCAAGCTGTCTGATGTCTTGTATGTCACTGCTCTTGTGTCATATCACCCAAACATTCCTTCACTGATACATAAGGCTGTCATCTAACAGCTGACACTTAACTGCAGTTTCTGCTTGTGTCCACTTACTGTTTTTATCTCATTCATAGTTATAATTATTATGACAAGTACAAGTTGTTCTGCACTGACAGCACTGGTTTTTTAGTGACAGTGTTTATTTAATTAGAACGTGGCAGTAGCTGTGTCATGTCCATAGCACTGGAAATCAAAGTCATTGATAACCATATTCACTTTAGCGAAATAATGTTAAACAAACAAAAAACCCTACAAAACACAAACTCAACAATAACGCAACCGTCAAAAGCATTTGCTTTGGCTCTAACAGGTGTATAAATTTTTCAAGTTTTCAAAGACTTGCATCCAGTTCCCTGGTAATCATACCCAGGTTTTTTGCTTACAGAAATAGTTTCTTCAAAAACGTTGTCTGGATTGGTGCCTTTAACTGTTTAGTACCTTACATACTGTTTTATTTTGTTATGTTTCTCCTAAGGTGGATGTACACTGTTCTGAGAGACCGCCATACACTTTGTGAATAAATAAATCATAATAAATGGTATAGCTTTTTACTAGGAATCCATCACTGAAGTATTTTTAGGTCCTGATCCCTTCTAATTTTACTGCATTTACTTGCTTCTTTATCAACAAGCAGAAATAAGCAAAACCACAGAAGGAGTGTTACAACTTTTCAGCCAAAATATAATCTCAAGATTTTGTCATCTCCCAGATTTACAAAAATGTAGATGTCAAAACCTCAAAATAGAAGTACATATTTCTTCACAACTCCAGCCTTTTTTTAATATGGGAATTTTCTGGAATACTTATATATATAGAGGGAAAAAGAGTGGAAATTGAAGTACACCATTTATGTCTGTATTTTCCGGATATGGGACATTTTTGATAGCATGCCAGTAGCATCACAAAAGATGAAAAAATCCCTAGAGGAAACACTCCATTGCCTCTTTAAAAGGGATGTTCCACAACAGTCTCCTCAACCCATTTTTGCCAAAGTTGTTTTCAGCTAAACCTTAATCATGAAACTCTGCTTAAAAAAATAGTAAAAAACCCAAAAAAGTCTCAGCATTAAGCATTAACATTATGTAAATAGGTAGCGAGAGATTGAATACAATTCCTCTCTTATTTTAAATAATATGCCTCTGCTGAAATCACTGGCTTATTTCAGAGTTAATCCATCAGTACTGAGTACAAGGTCTTAAGTCCACAGACATTCTAAACTTCTGAAGGAATTTAGGAACAAGAAGGCTAAGCTGATATTAGCAAAAGCATGTGTCATTAAAACCAGCTACAGCTCTATTGCTGAAGCAGATATCCTCAGAGATTAATTTTTTCCATCTCACAAGCATAACAAGTGAGGAATGTATCAAGGCACTTCATTTGCTGAACCAGAATACTACAAAGCTTTATCATCAGCACACCTACAAAGATGTAATTTGGAGGCATGAAGGTAATTTAGCCTTAAGAGGGCACATGATTTTGCAGCAGCTATGTTGCAATCTAAACTTACCAGATCAAATCACCCTTCACTGAAATTCATCAAAGAGACACAAGGCAGGAAAAGGAGAAAGGTAAGATAATTCTAGGCTGCTAAGATCTTCAATGTGCTGTGTCTCCAAGTATATCTTTAAAGGCTGCTTCTTTTTCATTTCACTGTGTATGAAGAAGGTCTGAAAGATTTAAGAGTATTTATTTGCCTTAGAAAAAAAATATTAAAAGAAGCAGTCTTTGACTACCCTTAAGGATACCTCCAAGGCAGTTGAAGAACCAGGTGGGCTACAATATTACAAGTACCAAAACAATGACATATGATTAAACTGAAATGAGAAATTAGACCCCTTAAGGATTTAAATTCTGCTAATGGTTTTCTGTTACCTGGTGAACAGAGATTGAAAGGATGGTACATAAGGGCAGATTTGACACTTCAGATGCTGCTGAAGTTGAAATTACAAAATAGTTAAGTTTCTCCATGAAACTAGATTGACTTAGGTTGTGCGTGCTTGGAAACAGAGCCCTGTGACTGACTGACTTGGGGTAGCTGTAATTCTTTCCTGTGGCTGAGGCAAACTTGAGAGCTCTGCCTGGTGTGGTTTCCCTGTGGACCAAGAAGTTACTAGATTGCTCAGTCAATCCTTCCCAGCTGGCAACACCTCAGTTGTCTTTTTCTTCTTTCCTGATGGATATTTGCATGAAACTTCTAGGATATTAATTTCTTCCAAGGCTCCTACCTTTGTTGTATTTGGTTGTATTTGGCTAACAGGTTCTAAAGTTACCAAGTAAACTTGCAGAGGAACCTACTTCGATGACAAAAGCTGGGCTGAAAATAAAGTTATAAAACTAAGATCCCCTATGAAGGCAGAAGAAATATCAATCCCAGCTATTTACCTTGTTAAACAATGAACAGGGTTTTTTCCTATATCCTGAACTAATGTTCAGATTAGACCGTAGATAACACATTATTAAATTCGATATTTGGCATTAAATGCTACTTGCAGCCTACATTGAAACCAGCAGGTGTGATTACAACCTTTTCCATCTAAAAATTCAAAATTTTGTTACATCTCAAACTTGAATTCTGGGAATAGGTTGAACATCTGTCTGCTGCATGCATTTCTATAGCTCAACTGTTCATCGTTCAAGTTTAATTGGACGAGATGGAGCATTCCTCCTGCAAAGATGTCTGGTTTGCTCACTTTTTTTTCCGTTTAAAACAAAATATGTTCCTTGCACCTACTTAACAGGTCAAGAGGAGAGTTGCTCTGGTTGCCCTGCCGATTGCTTATCATCTATATGGAGTTTCTTCTACATGGAGTCAGTCAAAATCATTGAGGCTTTGCATAAGAATAAAGGTTTAGTACCTTGAAGATCTGCCCTTTCTTGTTTCTTTACATAATTTCCTATAATTTAAGTACAGCTGAGATTTTTTTTTCCTTCACTGCATCAGCGGTGCCTGCAAACTTCATTTCTGTTGTCAATCTACACAAAAATGGGGCAATTTCCTCAGTGTTTGTGTAGAGGGAGCACAATGTCAAGTTAAGTTTGCACAAGGTAGAGAAGATAAAAACCTAATTGTGCATATTATATGTTAAAAATACTGTTTCCAGAAAAAGAGCTATCAATGTAGATAGTACAGTACAGTTATGATCAACAAAATGTTTAAGATTCATATATGTACAAATGATACAATCTCAGCTGAAATCTGTACAGCTCTGGTTGTTGCAGTCTAGAAGGCTACAGAATTAGGAGACATTTGGATACCAAACTGGCATGGAAAAAAGGCCTGTAACTGAATTAGAACATTTTGCCTAAGAAATTAAATAAATAAGAAGAGATTCAAATATGCAGGCCTGAGGCTTAGGAGAGGACAAAACAAAACAAAAAAACCCTTGAAAAACAAAGCCAGGCTTTCTCTGAGCACTGTAGAGGAATGGAAAACCAAGAGGGGGTGAGTGCTCCATTTGCATTCTGTGGGTACAATGGAGCTGAGCAGAAAGAAGCAGGCTTGAAACCTTCTTTTGGAAGGTTATGCTTTGTTGTATTTCTGTTAACAATTCAGATACTGAGAAAAAACATGATACAAATTTGAAATTGTGATGTAATTGCAGTAATGTGTGAAAAGCCTGGGCAAACTTACTCAGCGTAAATGTGCTCAGGGCTAGCAGTCATCCGAATCTAAAGCCTCCCTTTAAGCCTCGGGTTGCAGCAGCTCCTAGAAGGGAAAACTGTAAAAAACAATCTTCCTGGCACAACAAGGATTACTTGTGTCTTTATATGTTACCTCCTATGAAAGAGCACAAAATCACTAACAAGTGACTGACAAAAAGCAACACCTGTCAGGATGGTGAGTAGGAAAGGAGAGCAGAGGACTGCAATCAACCAGCCCATTTTACGTGGTGTTGTTTCAACACACAATAGCCTGGATTGAGGCTGGTGGTCAATACACTGGACTTGAGGTATAGTGCCAATGAACAAAATATTACCTAAGGGGGTAAGTAGCTGTGACCTGCCCTAAGAAATCAGGGGACCACTCTAAGTTATGACCACTGTCTTTTAGGGAAAGTGTAGTTGCTATCCCATTTCCCTTCTTTTATTTTCCTCCTTTCTAAGTTCTGTTTTATTATGCTGTTTGTGAATAGGAAATACAGTATTTTTAGGTCACTTTTTAGTAAATATTCTCTTATAGATTCTACTTCAAGGTCTAGCAAGAGGATTGCAAACATAAAAATAGCATTGACAACGTGGTTTGAGAGCTTTCATTTTCTTAGTCTTGTAGTACAAGAGAAGGCAGGCTGTGTAGTTGACAACTCTGAGTGTTGTCTTTTCATCAAATAACAAAATAACTCACTGCTCCAGGATGTTATTAAAGTCAAAACGCACAGCAGGAGTCTAAGAGGGAGGACAATATTGTCTTGTCTTGGATTACTGTATTTTTGGATATTCTTATTATTTACATAAGAGGTACTAAAAGAAAAAAAGCAGCTTGAAACGCAAAATTTAAACAAGTTAGTAATTAGGATGAAGTCTCCATCACCCCAATTCTGTCGAAAATGTGTTTGAGTTTGCTTTGGTTTTGCATCTTCTCAGAAGCACTGGGAATCGACAAGAGTTACAGATACACAGCTGTGCTAAATGAACATAATGCTGTATGGCAAGTTATATGCTTCAGTGAGCTCAACATTTTCTTAGAAATAAAACTAGGTTTAGCCCACAGAGAGAGCATGTCAGTGATCAAACTATACATGCCTCAAGGAAAAGCAGAGGAAGGAATCTCTAAGGTTTAATTCTGTAAAGCAAAGTTTCAAAGAGACTGCTGAAGAGCAAGTAATTGCTCCAAACTCTCTTTTTCTGAAAGGTCATTTTTTAGTTCCCTTTAGGACCATGTACCCTTTAGGGGAATGTAAGAAATACATGTTACACAACTGTTCAGAAAATCCTTCATTACCGTAGGAAGTCAGTTCTTTTAGGCAACTTAGGCTTTTGGGAAATTCATTTATGCAGAGATCCATTTCAGATGTTACTATACAACTATTGGGGCTTGGAAAACCTTGTTCATAAATGCAAGAGACCATGAAAAGGGTGAGATGGATTTCTGTTTATAGCACTTCTTGGAAATTTAAATTTTGAAGTTGAACTGCACTAGCCAACTATTAATATCCTCAAAAGCACTACCATTCCCCATGGAAGGGTCTGTCGTGGTTCCACACAAGCTTCTTTGTAGTTCACTGTATTTGCAAAGTCTCATTTTGATATTCATTCTCCCACATATCCAAAATCTGATGGCAGTAGTCCTCCTTTACAACTTTATGGAGGAAGAGAGTCCAGCTATCACTGTAACCTGCTTATCTTTCAGTTTGTGGCATAGGCACAATATTACTGCCAATGGTAGCAGAGCAGAACATAACATTTTTGCTTACATGTCTTTTTCATTAGTAGCTGTATGATGAAACTGAAACACCACATCCTGCAAAATATAGCAAGGAAGACTGTATCGTTAAGGTGGTTTTACAAGCAAAATCAAGATATGACTGAAGTCTGCATAAGGGCTTTTCATCCAGATATTGTGAGTAAAACCAGCAGCAGTACTGTCACATGCACATGTAGGCACATTCTCTGCCCACTTCTTCACTTCTGCTGAACTGCTGCTGAAATTTCTTCATCAAAACTAAAGCCTTCAGAGCAATGCTTTAGAGAAGGTTCAGGCCTTCTTGAAGGTGTTAGCATAATGAGATGTCATTTGCTTCTCATTACATTTTCAAAATCCCTGGAAGAGATTTTTAATTGCTAACACTTTTGTTCATCAGTTTAAGATACTCAATCTGCTCATCTGCATCTTAATACATTCAGATATATCAGTTACAAAAATATTTGTGTAGTACCTAATGTTATATTACTCAAAAGCTCACTACATTCTATTGCAGTAAGATAAAATACAGAGTAAAGTTAGTCTCAAAAGAGCTATGAGTCTCATTAGCAGTACTGATCATTTTGGTCAAAGAACTGCTCATATGCATTTTGGTTTGCAGAACCAGTGACCTACATTTTTCCAGATTCAGTGAAATCTAAACCACTGGACTGGTATTTTTCCTACAAAATAGGCAAAGCCAGAAAGAAATCTGTGGGAAAAAAAGATAATTCAGCAAATCAAGCAAAGATGGCTTAAGAGATACTGTTTATCCTAAATTTAGCTGTGACTGTTATATTTCTTTACACAAGATGTCAGAGCTATAGCAAAAATCTGGAAAAAAGATTTTCCCTAGATTTTTTTCCTTGTGAAGCAGAGGAAGATAAACTTGACATCAATCCTACAGGGAAGGATGTGGGTAATTCTGGTTTCATATTTGGTCTGGGTGGCTGTATCTCAGCTGCCTTTTGAGGGATGCTCCACTCTCGTCCTGTAGAAGAAATGTGCTCCATCAGGCATAAACCCAGCCATGCAGCATGGGCATCTGAAAGCCTCAGAGAACCTCAGAGGCTGGTTCTCAGTAAGCACAGCTCAGCCTTGGCCGCCACTCTGCATTGGTACAGAGACAGGATGCCCATGGGCTGCCTGTGAGCATTTCTGCAGGTGTCACATGGGCTGACATCTCCACGAGGGACAGGTGCATCTTGGCACAGGTTGTGTTCCAGAGTGGTGCTAGAGGGTGAGTGCTGTTCTAACTGCTAACTTCTGTTTACTTCTATTAAAATATAATACTCTCAAATAAAAGCATGGAACTCTGTGGCCTTGTGTTTGAGTTGAAGTCTTTTACCTTCAGTAAAATGTATGGTTGTAATAAAATAGATGTAAAAATACAAGTATTTTTCCTGTAGCTGCATGAAAGACAACCTGGTCTTTCATGCAGTGAGACTAGTCTTTTGAATGCAACTGTTCCTATGTTCACAGTGCCAGGAACTTCCATCTTTCATACCTCTAAACTATTAACCTAGAATGGGTAGATACAAAAGGAAACAAATTCAGTCCAATTAATTGGATGTCCCAGCTAGCAAACGGCAGAGACACAAGCAGGCCTGCGATGCCTGCAACAATGGTGGCCCAGGAAACAGCCCACACACTCCCACCCTCCCTCAATAAACAAATAGTAATTTCTGGAAAAGCATTTGCTTCTACATTATATAATGGCATAGTTCAGATTTCTCCCACCTTAGCAAGACAGTAGTCCACAGATAAAAACTGTCAAGTGCGACCAACACCACTCCTGAAATCACAACTGCAAGCAAGTCAGTGAGACCAAGATGATACAAGGAAACTTGAAAGATATTTGCTTTTAAGGTTACTAAAAAAAAATCACAATTAATTCCATAGGGCATAAAAGCTGGAGCTAGACATTCATTTACTTGTCTTTGCACAGGCCTTTGCATCAGGACTGTAAGCCTAACTCTGAGCTGGTGCAGCACAGCAGGACTCTGCTAACTTCACAGCTGTGCCAGTTTAAATCACAGAATTTGGCCTGGTTTAAGACTTGAGAGCTGTGTGATTCTGTTACCCTTGTTTCTAAGTAGAAAACAGAAGTGTATAAAAGAGTAACAGGGCAGGGCGCTACCTCAGCAGTTTGGAACGACAGTGGTACCGCTATGGGTTGCTAACTCCAACCTTGTGCCTGCACTTTGGCTAAGAGCCCCCCCAGCGCGGGAGAAAGCTACTGCATGATATGTATACGCCAGCACAGCGCTCTGCCTTGAAATAAGAGCCGACAGGCAAAGCCAGTGGAGTACATTGGAAGCATTGTTTTATTGCTGCTTTACTGCTGAGATTGCTGAATGGTCACGAAAATGCCTGGCGCTGCTGCCGCACTGTTCCAGCAGGACGTGACCTGCTGCAGGAGATGGCCGCACACTGCGTCTCTGCTGTGCAGCAGCAGCTCATGTGAATGCTGAAGAACTGGAAATATCAGCAGAGTTCTCTCTATGCAACTGAGTTTCCAGCAGCTGGACTACTGCCAGCTAAGCTAGCAAAATTTAAAAGTAAAACAGAATTTCTACACCAGCCGGAGTGTGTCAGCTGGACTAAACCCACATAGAAGCTGGTCCCAGGGAAGCAGAGTGGGCCCTTGGCTCCTCACCCCAGCCCCACTGGCCCACACCACCAGCCGGGCCCCACGGCTTTGGATCACTTTATTCATTTCCCATGCTTAAAGGTTCTTGACTGCACGCAGCAATCTTGGATTACAAAGGAGCATAGGCTACATCTCAACTGTTTTAAGTGCTGCCAAGAAAAAAGGGGACTTGGGTCAAGCCCAAGCTAGCCAAGCACAGAATTGTCAAACCAAGGCTTTCAATAAATCGCTTCCCAGAAAGTCACGAGGCTGGCATTAAAAAACAAAACTCATGAGGACTTAGTAATAGTTTGGGGTTCTCTTTATTTCTTTTCCATGTTCTTATATTTAGGTTTCTCTTCAAGCCTGGGAAGAGAACTTCTTACTTGCTTGGGTTTAAGATTTTCATTTCCTAGCTAATTACTAGATTTTGAAATCACATAAAAGAAGAATTTGACTACAGTATTTTAAAAATTACAACATTTAGCAACTTTGAAAACACTATTGTTCACATTTCTGATGTGCTATACATGCTTCTAGGATCAGAGGGAAGGATGCTTGTTTTTAACTCTAGTTACACTGTCAGAGGAGGAGCATAACTGATAAGCTTATTACAGCCTGGATTCCCGTGAAGTCCCAAATGTGCAAGTACTTACTGGTAAGCTTCCAGCTGGTTTTGCAACCTCTTTCATATTGTTAAGATGTAACAGATGTGACCATTCACATCCATAAATGTTTGCAGCATCACCTGGTGTGATTCTTGAGGCAGTCCTGTGGTGGGCCAGGATCAATGATCCTTGTAGGCCCCTTCTAACTCAGGATATCTATGATTCTATAATTCTAACCTTGTCCTTCTCCACATGTACATAGAAGTATCTCATTTGGCCTCTTACACAACTGCTGGTGTATACTTTAAGAAGCTGAGCCCCAGTATTGCTTTGATTAGCATTTTTATTTTTCAGCCATATGACTTATGACTTCCAATGACTGTGAAAAACAGCAGCAAAATTTATTTGAAATTATAACCTTTGACCAGAGAATATTTTGACATATATGCATTTCATTCAGCCTCTCGCCAGCTCTCCACATTTTCTACCTCCGGCTGTAAAAATCTGATGAACACGTTCGCTCCCCCTCACTGCCGGTACGTGCCGCATGTTCAGGGCTGTGAGGAGACGGAGCCCGAGCTCGCTATGCCTCCTGGTGGACACACACCCCCTGCCTCAGTGCACTACCTTTGAGCGTCACTCTTTCTCTGAGAAGCTTATACTAAAGCCTTTCTCATGTGTAATTGAGCTGCTTCCCATTACAAACCAATAGACTACCACTAAGAGGAAATTAATTCCTTCATAGAGGTTTATACGAAGCGTTATTTTTCAAAGGTAGAAAAGATCAGCATGCAGGACCGTATACATCACTCATTCACTTGCTACCAACAGCACAGCAGGACTTGCAGCATCTACAGCAATCAACATCCTTGCTTGATGGAGAGATTTTACTTACACTTTTTGCATATGTTCTTACAAAACAACTGTATGGACTTCTGGGAAGGAGTGAAAATGTGTTACTGAGAATTCACAACAGCATTATCCAGAGAAGTGGGTACCAGCAGAGAAGAGGAGTGCATGTCAGGCTGTAATTCATTGCCAACACCAATCTTGGGCAGTTGGAAATGCTTTTTTCTTTAATTGAAGACTCAAATTACTGTCCTGATCAGGATTTGTGACACTGGTAGTAGTGAAAATTTGGCCCAGCCCAAATTTACTAGGGAAGTTGTCAGGGAAGTTGTCATGGATTTTGGTCCTCAACTCCTGTCCTCCAGTAAGAACAAGTTCAACTTCAGGGTGCTATTATACATATGAAAATTAGGAAAGCATCAGAACAAAAGAAGAGTCTGTTCTATGTTAGACCAAAGGTCCCTCAAGCCCCATATTTTGTCTCCAGCAACTGTAAAATTTGACACCTGGGAAAGAATCTAAGAATGAAGCAAGCATTGGTTTCCCCAGAATACCTTCCCATCTTCCAACAACATGCAGGTGAAGGACTTCAGACATGAGCTGGACACGGTGCTTCTGTATTTCATAGTGGTTTTCCCTTCCATGACATTGTATGGTTGCATTTTGAACACACTTCAAGGTCCCCTATTGATGGAGACAAATAATCACAATGGAAATCTGGCTCCAATTCAGTGCTGACAAATTCTGCTTTGTTTCAAAAATTTCACATTACACTGTCCATGTACTTTTTCAGCTTAACGTAGGAAGGACCTGTTGCTATGAAATGTTATGCATAACATTAAGTTGAAGAATTTCAGAAATTCAAAAGAATAAGAGAAGTTTTCCTGTACAAAAACTCACGCATCTTTCTACTAAAGAGTATCAAGACTTTCAGGCAACTAACTTTAAAATCCCCTACTCAGAGATGCAAATTCTCACACAGATTTCACAGTCTATTATGTATGACAGAACCATGGCTTTGAAGCAATGGATTATTTACAGTTTAGCAGAATTTCTTGGCAGTAATTCACCCTCCTGCCGTAAGACAGACCCACCTCCTCAGCTTTCCTCTCTGAGCGGATAACAAATACCAGGCTCTCTGGCTTATTTCTAGGGTGCCACCTCTTTGAATGACAAAACTCCAAACATTTCTATCTGTTTCCAGCTGTATTTCAGGTGCTATAGAGAAACCAGCAAAGATAAAGCAATTGCAAACAAAATATGCTCCTGCTCTCCTGCACCACAGTTACTGGATCCTCACCAACAAAGTGCCAAAATTCCCAGATCTCCCTTTAGCTACAGAATCATTTGGCAGCTACAAACACTTTCATGATACTTGGATTACCCGCCCTTTACAGAAAGACTTACAAACCACAATAATTCCCAAGATAAAAACAACCACCCCATGAGCATTTTGCCTGTCCATTAAGCTTTCATTGGTTAATGACCTATCCTTCACATATCTGCCTTTTCTCAAGCATAGGTTACTTCGGACCTCACCACTCTTAAGTCCTGAGGGCTGAGGGTAACAGAGTCTGTGTCCCACTCACTCAGCTACAGATGGAAACTCCACCGGTTTCTGGCTGGATGGATTCTTTCCTTTCTCTGGATCTCCCAGCATATTTTAACTGAAAGGGATAATTTGACACAATTTTACTTCCAAGAAAATCCTGGTTAAAACACATGTTCACAGAGAACTTGATAGTGACCAGAAAAGCTAATGGTATATAGAAATCTGATTACTTGGTGGATTTTTTTATTTTCACAATCTCTCTAAAAAAAAAGCTGGATTTCTATTTTGTAAATATGCATTTCTGCCGTGTTTCTTTTAGATGGAAAACCAGGACACAGAGAGACCATCTGTAGTAATTTATAGAAATTATCTGCTGATAATGATACAAATATTTAATGTATCATCCTGAATCTTGGAATTCTATGTCAAATATAAGAATATATGGTACCTTTGCTCAGCAGCGTAAAACAACTCAAGTTGGGACTGCTTTTCTCCCAGGACACCTCTTGTTCTGCACAGTGGGTCTCCAGGCTGGTTGATGGAAGTGAAAAGCCTGGAAACTGCTTGCTTTCTTCTTTTTCCTTTTTCTTTTTTTTCTGCTAGTTTTTGCAAAAATCACCTGTATGAATCCACCCCACACCTGACTCATGAACCCTAGAACAGCAAAAGAGAGGGACAGGCAGGGAGAAGGAGGATCATATCAGCTTTAACCCAGATTTCCCAGATCCAACACACAAAGTTGGACAGAAAAGGAATGATGAAGCTGAGGACAGAATGTTGTATCAATATTGATGCGTTAACTCTCTTGTTGAAACTGTTTGCCATCTAGTGGTTTGTTGGCCTCCTATAAATACAATCTTAAAAATAGTAAAGAATTGGAGGATATAATTACAAAAAAAAAAAAAAGTTCCCCAATGTGCAAGAACCTATTAAAAAAACCCAACCATACAAGAAAAGATGAAGTGCCTCTTGCAAAGTGTTTACCATTAGGATGAATATCCCGCAGAGACAAGCAACAGAAACTTGCACACAGCCAAGGTGAGATGCAGAGAGATAATAGGTACACACAGTTTGTAATTTTTCTCTTTTATTTCATTCTGACACTCTTATTTCATCGAGAAGTCCTGACCTAAATTGCTCCACCATTTTCTTCAAGCTTGCCCACCCAAAATTGTACATTATATAGAAATTATGAGGGAATTAGGGGGGCTCCGTGTTTAGGGGTGGGAGATGTCAGGGAGCAGCAAGATTTGGCTGATTTGCGGTATGCCAGAAACTAAGCACAATACCAAGGCAGGTGAAAGCAGTCACTTCATCAGCAAGGAGCCAGGATGTGGAGCAGCAACCCAGGGCCAAGATCAGGTCGAGAGACAGTGGTCAGGGTCAGACACGGCCTGACCCTGACCACGGCTGACACAGCCTGCAGGGCTGCAGTGGCAAGGCAGGTCTGAGGCCAAGCCAGGATGGCAAGTCAGCAAGTCTGGATGAGGGCCAGACTCATGGAGATGCAAGATGGTGCGAACAGAGCTGCTGCACAGCTGCACTGTGGCACAGGTGAGGGCCGGCGCAAAGCCACGGCTTAAAAGTGGCTCTTGAGGGAGAGGCAGGCCCTTGCTGCTGGCTTTTTTCACAGCTGCTCTTATCAGTGAAGAAACTGACCTTGGACTCTGCCAGCTAAACTTCTGCAAAGAGGTAACGTGCTCAGGGCCATGGCAGTCAGAGGGCTGGAACAGAGCTATGGAACACATCCAACACAGGGGAAGCAGTTTAATGGAATTGGCCTTTTTTGTTAAAATGGCACATGACTGAAAACCCCACATGAAAGCAGACCGAAGCAAAGTTCAAAGACCTTACTCTGTTCAGTTCAGGCAAACCAAGGACTCTTGCTGTTAATGATGGCTTCATTAATGAGAAGCAACAAATGACATCTGGATTATTAACTGATCACACTGATTTAAAGCTCACTGATTTGAGGCTACTGATTTAATTTGTACATGAAAAAAGATCAAACACAATTCTAGGATGTATCAAGGTCATACTGTTAGGGACACTCAGACTCATCCTCTATTAGGGACACACTATGAGACTTGAAGTTAATGTACAAACCAGCCACTCGTGTTTAACAACAGGGAATTCAAACTACATATGCACAAATGGCTCAGTGGGATAACCAGGAGAACAGTAAGGGTTTCCGCTGTTATGGAAGGAGACTAGTAATAACAGTGGCTAAAACAAAAGGAGGGAGACTAGTAACAACAGTGGCTAAAACAAAAGCGCTGGAGGAGGTACAACAAGTGATGGGTTAACATCACAAAGAACAAAAGCTTTTTCAATTTGTGAGCAGCCTTCACCATGGAAAATCGGCATAAATATATCTATACTCAGAATCAAACTAATAAAAAAAATTATTTGAAAATTGATCAATAATTAGGCTTTCTCCACTTCCAAAGAATGACATTTTGGGATTGTTTTTCAGTGCAGTTAATACCAGCAAGAATGTTGTGGTGCGTTCAGTTTGCCAGCACTTGGCAAGCCACACCACCCCAGCATGTTCAACGGTGGGACACGGTTGAAGGCCAGGAGCCTCAAGATTACGGTGAGGGCCCAGAAGCCCTTGCCTGAAGATGCAGATCTGTCCCCAACCATTGGCTCCCACTCTCTCCTCCCTTCTTCCCTCGTTTATGGTTATGTTCCGGAAGGTTCCTTGTTCTTCAATACCCCATTGGCTCCCAGTTGTCCTTCCCCGCCTACCCTGTACCCCATTGGTTCATTGTATGTTTCCCTGCCTATGTACAACCCCTTTTCCCCCTATTGATTGGTTCTTTGCAGTTTATGCCTCCCATTTTGTAGGGGTATAAAACCCCATGTCAAGGCCCGGCTCTTTCCTCCCCTGTTCCTGGATCCTCCCACCTCAATAATGCCGTCCTGTTCACCCTGCAAAGAGCCCCTCCTGATCTCTTTGTCTCCTCCTGCGCCTTTGACATCAGTGGGCTGGGCGAGCCCGTTTGTGGACCTCGCCAACCCTCCCACTTTGCGAACAGCTCCACCAGCTTCTCCCGTGCGGATAGAAGGGCCGGCTGCTGACCACTGGAGCTAGCTGTGAGGGTGGTCACTAAGGCACGCCGTGTCACAAGAACTTTAAGAAATGGATAAATACTTCTTTCTTTAGTTACTTGAGTTGAATGTGACAGCAAAGGTTTACATTGGAAGGTCCAGAGGGTTCCTTTCAGGCTTATTTTCTGCATTAACCATTAATTTACAACAAGCAACTTTCTGGTTGAAGTCAAACAAGATTATGTGATGTGCTCTTTTGCCTTTACGATATTAGACGTCCCGCTGGAACTGTATGTATTTAGCTGTATACTGCCTTAAGATTATGCATGTATAACCCCATGCTATAGTAACAGCATTGAAATAAACTGCATTATTCATGGCCACATTCTCTTGCATTGCAAAAGAGTGAAACCCAAAGAAAATGAGATCAGTGTGGTGTTTGGATCACTTGGTTTATGGACAGACAGTTTGGAGGCTCTTGATAATTCCACCAGGACATTTCCATCAGAACCTACTCTTCTCCTTGAAGAAAATACAGAGTTCTAGTTACATATTATCTCCCTCTTCAATCTTATTCTGATGCAAGAAAATTATAAGGCATCAAGAATACTCTTAGCAACCTCAAGTGTATTAGAAGTATCATTCCCTCCTCTTTTCCCCCATTCATTTCCATTCCCATTTGAAAGAATTATTTCAAAGTAACTGTTACATTTCTTCCTTATTCACTTAGAACTCTCCAGTCAGGGTGTAGTAGAATGAAGGGTATCTACATAACCATCTGATCAAAAGTAGCAGAAGCAAGTTAAGCCTGCATGTGCAGTCTGTGATTGCTCAGGAAATTTCAAAATTTCCTGTGGCACATACTGTTACTCGAGCCATACACCATGAATGCTTACTGCCTGCTAGACCCTCTGACAGCAGCACTGCTGTCCATTTGCTGATGCCCGTGTTCTAGAGGTTGGATCTTCTGTTCTAAGAAAGAATAATGAAGAACGGGGAATTTCTCTATGGTCCTGCTTGGACAGCATAGGCGGACGCCTCAGACTCCCCAGCTGCCAGCTCCACTTCCCTGGGAGTTCCACATTATTATAAGCTTTTTCAAGGGAGTTCCAGGTAGCATCGACCACTTGCCCAGCCTGGACCTGGAGCCCACTCCCCCACGGGCCAGGCCTCCCAAAAGGGCATTTGGGTTGTAGTGACGACCCTTTGGGCGACGCCTTCACTGCGCGTCAGCGCCGAGTCCTTGCTGTGACAAGAAATCCCTCGTGGACCCAGCCGGGCAGGGGGTCAGCACACGTTGGGCTCCATGACGCCGCTCTCCCGGAAAACGGGAGCCAGGGCCGGGGTCCGGGGGCGGCGGTGCGGCCCAGCACCACGGCAGCTGAGGGCAGCGGGGGGCGGCCCTGGCGCGGGCCCCGCCCCGCGCCGCTCCCGCAGCGCCCCGCCCCTCTGCGCGCGGCCGCGCACTTTGCGTAACCCCGTGGTCACGCCGGCGGGGGTGGGTCGCGTGCTGCGTAAACGGCTGCGAGAATCGCCGCCGAGCGCGCCGCGGGCGTAAGCGGCGGGACTTTACCCCCGCCCGGCCGTCGCCGAGCTCCAGCGCTCCTGTCCCGCCGCCATGGCCGCCCCGGGGCCGGCGCGGCTCCTCCGGGCCGCCGCCGCTTCCTCCCTCCGCTGGCTATTCTCCTCTACCTCGCCGGCAGCCGGGCCGAGGCCGGGCTCCGGCAGCGCCGCCGCTGCCGGGAGTGTAGCGCGGCCGTTCAGCCTCTCTGCCCGGGCGGTGCTGAGGTAAGGCGGTCGCAGCCGTGGGGCGCCGGGCGGGCTCCCCGGGGCGGCGATCCGGAGAAGCCGGACCGGGCCGGGCCTTGGCGCTGAGGGCAGCCAGCGGCTGCCTGTGGCACGGGCCGCCCGAGCCGGGCTAGCGCGGGGTGACCTTCCTGCGGTGCCCCTGACGGGTCCTGGCCCCCTCCGCCCCTCACCGGTTCTTCTCTCGCCGTCCCGCCGGCGGCTGCTCGGCGGTGGCGCCGAGGCGCTCTAGGGGGGCCCTTCCACCGAGCTGTGCCCCGTAGGGCTGTGCCCCGTAGGGCTGTGCCGGCGCTGCGGGTCGGCTCGGGCGAGGCCCCGCACCGGCCCCGGCGCGGGTGAGGCGCAGGGTCGGTGTGACCTGGAACCCCGTTGAAATGTCTTGTAACGTTATGGGACGCTAAACCAGGGTTCCTGATGCTCAGACTGGTTTTCTAAGAGGTTAATGACCTTATTAAACTTGCACTTGCTTTTTCTTTTTTTCTGTGGTTAGTTTTTTGGTTTGGTTTTTTTTTTTTTTTTTTCCCCGTGAAAGTCTAGCTGGGCTTGTGGTAGAAGTACAGCACTTATCAGTGAGATCCTAATACTTAAAGTCTCTTCTGCCTTTGGTATAGTTTTTCTGTACTGAAGAGCACTTTTGCATCTTTCTTCGTTGAAAGACTGGACGTGACAGGGCCATGATCTAATTGTCATGGTCATGTTTGGTAATAGCTTGGACTTAAGATCTTTTCCAACCTAATTGATTCTGTGGTCAGATCTAAATATGCAGAGCTTCTCCTCTCCTCACCAGTATGTATGAATAGGTGTTTCAGAATGCATTACATCTGTGGGCATTTAATATTCCACCGTGCACAGCTGTAGTTTTGATGTTTATTACATGTAGTCACAGACTGTTTATGCACAGCCTTCTGGCTTGTAGTTTATGTATTCAAAGATAGGTCAGAGTCTACAGCAAACTTTTCAGTATTTAAAATGCAGAAATTTTAAAAGCCTGATGTACTTGATTGCCAGAGAAGTTTCCTTGACTTGGAACAGGACCCACAGTCAGCAGCCCAGCGTGAGGGGTGTAGCCTGGCTTGTTTCCAGAAGGTTGGGATAGTGCCCTCGCCATCAAAGCTGTGTCAATAGTTTGCTTTTAAACTCTCCTGTAGGAGATCTTGGCTTTGTTGCAGTAGATACCTTTAATATGGGGAGACAAACTAATTTTTCTAGCCTAGGGTTCCCATATGAGATGGGTAAGTTGCAGCTCTCATCTCTTATGGATCCTGCTGGTAATCAGTTGATTTTGAGGTCCCTGATTTGCTGTTTCTAATTAAAAGAAATAAAGCTGTCTTTGTGAAGTATTGACAGGTTTTTTTAAAAGGTATTAAAGTTATTGAAAAAATAATCCTGTAAAGGGAAAGCATTTCCTTACCTAATAGTAATGTAAGACCTGTAATCCCCTCATATCTTTCACGAACAGGCTGAATACAGAATGGAATTTATTTACATTCATTTTGCAAGCGTGCCAGCAAAAAAGCTTATGCAAACAAGTATTTCCAATGTTGTTTATGTGCTCAGTGTCATAACCTGGCTGAGTGAATTGGAAGAAAAGGGAAATTCTTGTATATTATCGTTTTTTCCATTTATGCATAAGTTACTTTCTCTGGGCATCTATAGTTGAGACCCAGTTCCTGACCTCTATGTAATCAGCCAGTGTTATTCCAGTAAAAAGATATATCATTGTTTATGTGTGTAAAATTAGCTGTATTTGTGTCTAGAGGATGAAGACCTCACTGTACAAAACATTACCTGAGGTGATTCCTGTGAGCAGAGGTTTTCAAGGGTTTCAGTGGACCATCAGGCATTATGTTTTCATTTCCATTTCCTCTTTTCTCTTGCTCCTTTTTTATCCCTTATCCTTCCTTTTAATTTCATGGTGAACTGTAGTTATTTCAGTATTCTTTTATACCAGTCTGATTAGCTGTACAATGTTTTTGGTGCACAGCATAATAGTTGCATGCTTTAAAGATTAGTTTGGATTTATAACTTCTGTTAATTGAGGCCTGTATAATAGTTTAATTCATGGAACTCCTCAGGCAGTTTAGGGCTGTTGGATTTGCTGGTTATTAAAAGATCTGGGAATAACAGAGCTGGTCTTACCATGTGCAATACCAGGCTAAAGTTGTTACATTTTTTTTGGAGGAATGCAAGAGATGATTCTTAACTTGGAACTAATAGCTGAAGATTTAGAAGGATAATTCTTTTAAGGGGGAAGAAGGAGCTGTCCAGATTTTTGCAGTATTTACTATTATTTGCATGGGACGGACAACAAACAGCATTTACAGTTGTCTGGTGCTCCTCTGTGCCTTAGCAGTGTGCTTAATTTAAGGTATCCTCATGAAGCTTGATAAAAAATGCTGATAGTATCGTGGCAACCATGTGAAGATATTAATTGTATTTTACATCTGGTGAAAAGCATTTATCTGAGCATGAATTGGGGTATTTGTGCTTCATGCAGATAACACAAGATAAATTGTGTTCTTCCGATAATCCTGAGGCTGTTCATACTTGCATAGACCTGGCACATGTTTCATGTTAATTGCCTGTGACTAGTTCGCAGGATGTTGGTATTTGGATAGTTGTTTTTCTTGATGCAAACAATGTCTAGGTGGACAAAAAACATGTTATTTGAAATTCATAAAGCCTAAATATTGTTTCATGCAGGTGTGATTTTTATTTTTTTAATGGTATCCCCCAGCCATTGAAAAGATTGGCTCAGTGTGTGTTTTGAATGTCTGACTAATCTGATTATTACATACACACACTTCTGAAAGTGTTTTCACCACCAAGTAAAGCACTAGTGATTTTTTTTTCTTTAATATTTTGGTTATGTGAAGAGTGATAGAAGGTGGCAATAGCAAAAAACTGGATCTACTGAAAAACTTAAGGAGGCTATATCTAACTTCACACAAATAAATAAATTTTAGTTTCAGTTATAAATCAGAGTAGATTAGGTCCTGTTGGAAGATTAATTACCGTGTCGGTTTTTAACAAAAGTCAGTGACCTGGTGGTGATGCTTTAGTTTATCCCCTTGCTAAATGCCACACCATGAGGCACGCACAGCCACAGTCCACAGCAGGTCCACAGCTGGCTGGAGCAAATACCAGATTGCCCCTACTGATAAAGGCATCCCGCTGCTGTTTTCTTGGTTTTCTCGTGGGCAGCGGCACTTCAGCAATTTTGCTTTCTGGTCCAGTTATGTCTACTTTGTTTTTATGGCTGATTTGCAGCCAGATTAGCAAAAGGAGTTGACTTGTGGTAATATTGGTGTAAGGATGATGGCAGGGTGATTTGGAGTGGGGATTATCTGAACCCGCATTTTTATACTGTAAAGAGATTAAACCAGTCTGACCATGAAACCCAAATTGTGTCATTGCAGCATAATGTTGCAGTAACACAACCATTCTAAACAGGTGTAGATTTCATCTAAGGGTCAGATCTGACTCTGCTGGTTCTGACATCTGTGGGGTTATTGACCTGTGAAGTTTGGCTTTCAGCCGGTGCACTCCCAGACCGAGTTTACTGCAGGATAGTGTGAGCGCTGGAGAGACAAGGAACAAAGGAGTGGGGGCGGGACTGTTCCTCTTGTGACACTGTGGTGTTTTATCAGATTCAGATGTAACCACAGGTGAAGACAGCTTCAAGTATGTTTTGAAACTGGGAGGGAATTGCCTTGTCATTTACGAAAGTTCCAGGGATCTAATGGATGCCCAGACATCTTGCTGTTTGGTCCATGGTACTTGTGATTGTCTAATCCTATAATGAAGAGTATGTTTAGGATGTTGGAATAAATATTTAGTACTTGCCATGTCTATACCTTGGGCAGAGCGTGTCCAGAAATGCAAGTACATATTGCCTTGTGTCTCCTGTCAGGGTTGTGTTTGTCATGTTGACAGAATACTTCAGCAAAGGAGAGTGTACTTTGAGCTCTGCAAGGGCTTTTTTGAAGCAGTTTAAAATTACACTGTCAGACATTTACTTAGGCTCTCAGAATGTGAATCTGTACCTTTCCAGATGCAGTCTAAACTCATCAGTTTTAAACTCCCAGAGGAGGTGGTGAATTTTGTACTAGTTTATCTAAGTGGGTTCTTGTTTCCTTGGTTCTGTTGTGGGAGGTGTTAACATAGCAGAGGAGCAAAATGAAAAGCAGAGTGGTTTCTTCAACCCCCACAGAATGGTTTGCTGGTGGTCCTCAGATATCACAGGTGACTATGCAATATAAATCACATTCTGTAAAGATATATCTAAGATTTCTGAATTTTATTATAGTACATGCTTCAGTTTCTTTCTGCGGGTCAGCAAGGCCAACCCTTCACTATCAATTATAGTTTTGGAATGAATTTATAGTTAATAGTAGCTTGTGGCTGCCTTCTGAAGAGTGGACTGAGGGATGATAGGAAAATAATTGAGCATGACATCATAATGAATCATCATGGAACACACTGCTGCCAATGGAACTTAAAAGTTGTGGCAAGTGTATGAAGTCTACAGCAACAAACATTTGTTGTTGTTTTGTAACGGTCTAGGACTCAGATTGCTAAAAACACATGTTCTTACAGCCAGTTACAAAAGTAATTAGTTCACTGATGTTTCAGCATGGCCACTTTCAAATTTTTCCTTTAATATTCAGATGTACAGGTTAGAGTTTTCCAGGGGGTGACTTGATTTTCAAGTTTGCATATTTTTCATATGATATAAATCACTCAAGGCCCACAGTTACTAAGAAGAATATGGGTACTATGAAGCATGCGGTTCTTAAACATGGATTTCACATGGAAACATACATTTTTGATTTAGCTTTTTGGTTGTTCTATTTGTATCTGTCATCTCTTGGCAGATTTCTTCACTGTCCATCCAACAAGTTTTTGTTTTGCTCACTTACTGTAGGAAAGAAAATAGTCTGTTTAAAACTGAACATACTGTATTTTATTAGTATATTTAAAGCTTTCCTTTAATTTGCATGTGAAATAAAATAATGTGGAATGCAAAAAAAAAAATTATCATGTTAAAAGCTTTTGTCTTAAGACATTTTTGTGCAGACTGCAAAATAATTTTTTCTTAAATAAACAATTTTCTGAAAAGCAAAGCAAAAAAATATAAAACCTTCTTTCTTTGAAACCAGTGTAAAAACTTTGTACTTCACTAGACTTGATATTTACAAGATAAACTCTTGAGAGAATCTGTGCCCAAAAACAGCAGAATGTTTTTGGAGTATTTCCATTTGTGGGAGGAGAAAATAATTTAATTTTGGAACTAATAAAATAGAATATCTAAAACTCTAAGCAGAAACAGGAAAATCTAGAATTTATCCTTAATTATAATGACGAGAACAACAAAAAATTCATTAATCCAAAGCAAGAGTTCACAGTAAGGTGGGGAGAGAAACATTTACAATAAGCTCCTTTATTTGTTAAAAATACAAATATTGTGCCTAAAATAAATTGTCTTTGGTGAAAGGCAAACATTTGGATCCTATATAGCTTATAGTAACAAAACACACACCAAGGGTTTTTTTTTTCTTACTTTTCATGGTCTTTGTTCAATGTACAGCAGTAAATGCCTGTACCTGTTACAGCTTTTAAAGGCCAGTAACTGAGGTTTCTCTTTTTTTGGAGTTGATAGCAGTAGTATCAACTCTTATTTTTGTAGTATTCAATTGATTCCAAAAGTGCTAAAAAATCTAGGATTCTTTAATTCTATTATATACTTTTCTTTTTCAGCTCAGAAGATAAAATAACTGTTCATTTCATAAACCGCGATGGTGATAAACTGACAGCCAAGGGAAAACCTGGAGATTCACTGCTGGATGTTGTTGTTGACAATAATCTAGACATAGATGGTTTTGGTAAGTAGATTCACTGAATATTTTATTCAGTGTCTAGAGATTACAGTCTTCTTTCTTTTAGATTGGAAAAGACTCTTAAAGTCATCGAATCCAACTGTAAATGAATATTTATATATATAACCTAGCTGTACTTCGTTTGGATTTTCTCCCCTTTTTTTCCTCCTGCAGGTGCATGGAATATTTTGGTTCAAGTTTTAGAAAAATACTTGAGGTGATTTTGGCTTGAGTATTAAAGAGGGGAATGTACACAGGGTGCTGTCGAAGTGGAGTCTGAAACAAGCCTCCTGCAGACCTCTTCTGACCGGAAAGGTTCTGTTCTGGAGGCAATACAAGACTGGTGTATTTCTAACAGTGTCTGATTACTTCTGTAGTGCCATGCTGTCTCAATTTATTACCAGGCTTTTTGTAGCACCTTATCTGTAGTAGAGGAGTGCAAAGTGAAAGAAACAACCAAATCTGTGTCAGTTGGCAGGGAAGAGCAATAAGTTTAATGCTTATTAAAGAAGTGGGGTAGAGGAGACCTTGTGAAATTCTGACTTGGTACAAGTTCTGTTTAAAATCAAAATAGGAGGAAGTTACAACTTCTCCCTATTTCTTCAAACTTTTGCACTTTCCATAGTTAGAACCATAGGATGGTTTGGGTTGGAAGGGACCTTGAAGATCGTTCAGTTCCAAACCCCCCTGCCATGACCATCTTCCACTAGCCCTTGTTGTTCAAACCATTAGCCCACATTGCTCAAAGGTATTAGGTAATGGCAATTAAATACTTTGGGGAAGATATTTATATGAACATGAGCTGAAAAATTAATAGAAATAAAGCAGGAAGTGGTAGTACAATTTTCAGAACTGAATGCATAAGATGAAGCAGTTGGTGAAAAAAAACCCAGCGGAGTATTGTAGCACAGTTTGAAATTTGATGTGTTTTAGTTAAGTGCAAATAAATTTTACTGCTAGTGATAAAATCTTTGATAAGATTTTAAATCTTACACTTAATATCTGAGACAACGTTTATGTCTAGAGTTGCACATATCTGGGGAAAAAATTGTCTCAAAAATTTGTAATGCAACTAAATTTATGTATCACTTGTTAAATGACTCATTTAGGCTTGTGGCTGGTCTGCTTGTATTCTACAGTAAGTGTTTTCTGTGTCAGTATCAGCTGTGTTAAAGCATTATGGTAAAGTGGGAAAAAGTAATGCTGTCAATAAAAAAGCCAAACTGAAAATTTGGAATGCTGCAACAGTCTTTGGTTATAACATGTGCTAGTCCCATTTCAATAACCACTTGCTAATGAAACATCGTACTAGGGCAGAGAAATAATGTAGTAAAAATGTGTGTTCTGTGTTTAGGAAAAATGTTATGAGGGAAAAGTAAAATGTAAATCCTGCCTATTTACTTCTATCACTAGGGGGCATCCCGTATGCATTAGTAATAGTAGAAATATCTTTGTATAAAGGGTTACAGATCTGTTGAATGATTCAGCTGCACTCAATTTGTTTGTTATTGCCAGTTTTACAGTTGTGGAAGGACCTTCCACTGTTCAAAGAGACTGGTCAGTGTTTTTTCCTTCCCCACTCACCCCTTCCCTCACTTCCCCAACATTAAGGATGCTTAAACTGCTGATATGACGAATTTTATGTTTGGCACTTTAATTAAACTCTGCTTTTTCATGTGTATTTGAAGACGTGATACAATTTAAAAATCAAATGTTCTAGTACAGTGTGGTGCTCACTTTGGATATGTGCTTTTGATACTCTAGCAGCATTGTGCTTTCTGTGTGGTTCTCATGCTCTAATGATGAGTTCCACTATTCCTTTTCATAGCAGTGGTTTGATGCCTGAAGTGGCCACCTAAAAAACAGAGACTAGACAGGAATAAGGGAATAAAGGTAGGTGTTTATTTGAAGGGCCTTCAAAGGTACACTCTGGCAGGCCAAAAGCAACACCCAAGATGGACCCCGAGTCACAACTTCTTCACACTTCTGTAAGTTTGGTTCATTTGCATATCAGGGTTAATTCTCCAATTAAAACTTCAGTTAATGATGTAATTTCCCCAAGCTTACCCCCCGCTTCTAAGATGTTGGTTTATGCATTTTGGGCCTAGGACAGTCTGGGTGTCCTTGAAGAGCAAGCTTGGAGAGACTTTGTTATGTCTAACTAGCATGAGAGAACAGAAGTTAACAGGCTACAAGAAGCTTCTGAGTTACACGCTAAGCAGTACAGGATTTGAAAAATATAAAAGTTAAAACCCAAGGCATTAGGTTATACATACAACTTTGCGTCCCTTATTTCCATATGATTACAAAGATGATGTGGCCACAGTATTTTTGTTTCTGCTCTTCCTGGAAATAAGTAGGTAAGTGAAGATTGGCTAATGTGTTATCTGCTTCTCTTCTATCAATTTAAATCAGAGCCTGAGGTTTGTAATCTCCACAGTATTTCGCTTTCCCCCCCTCTTCTTGAAGTTGCATATGTCTTTTTCGACAACATGGAGAACTTGGTGCCAGCCCAATACAGAGACAAATTTGTTAGATTTCAAACTTTTCACTGTGCTATGATGACTTAATTGTTGTAGCAGGTAGGTGGAGTTGGTGCTTGTGCTGCTCAACCCCAGAAATTTGTTAGATCCTTGACTCGTACTGGAACACCTCGTAATCCATGTAGGCCATCTCTCTCTAGGCTGACTAACTTTGTTCCTGTGAATTAGTCTTCTGTTGAGTGAGAAGAAATAAGTATAAAATCCCTCCTCCCTGTACTTCTGAGGAGTTTTTTGTGTGTAGCAGGTTTCTGCTGTTGAACTTCTAGAGGAAACCTTCTCAAAACTGTGGGAAAGTGAGAGATAAGGATCAGCATTGGAAATAAATGAAGTAGTGTTGATTGACAGCATTGTCTGCTTTTGCATTCTTATAGTAGAAAGCTTTTCTTCCTTTGAATGGTGGAAACTGAATTAGTTAAGTATTTTAGCTAATCGCTTAGCATTTTTTAACTAACTATTTAGCATTTAAGTAAATTTTAATGCTATAGGAACTGTAGAAATACTATTAACAGTTAAATGCAGAGTAGGTATATGAATGCAGGAATCTACGGAACATTAATTTTGCTAATCAGTCAAGAGTTCTTGTATAAGACAAACACATGTATGATTTCTTCTGAAATTCAGCTGCAATTTGAAACTTGGGTTTTCTATTATCTTGATTTATTTTTCTTCAGGTGCATGTGAAGGAACACTAGCCTGTTCAACTTGTCATTTAATATTTGAAGACCACATATTTGAGAAACTAGATGCAATTACTGATGAAGAGATGGACATGCTGGACCTGGCATATGGCCTCACAGAAACGTAAGGCAACATAACACTTGCCTACATTACTTCCCCAAAGAATGGGAAGAAGGGTTTGCAGGTGGGGCAGTCCGATATTCTTGGAGCACCTTAATCAGTTGTTAACGAATAGCTGAATTCTGTTACGCAAATGGGACTGCCAAGTTTAAATGTTGTCTGTCTGAATTGGTACTAAAAAGGTGTCTGTATCGTTTTTGTAACTGAAAAGTGTCAGTTGCTGGTACTTGGTCTTCAGAGAGGTCTGGTGCAGAAATGTTAGAACTAAAGTATGACTGTAAACCCAGTTCCTTCCACGAAAGTTCTGCCACTGCTGTCCTGTGTGTGAATTTTCTTGTTCTTGTTTCTCTTCCCTTCTGTTTTCTGTCCCTTGTTAGTCTGTAGCTAGTTAATGTATTTTATGAATGTGTTTACGTTAGTATTTTAGGTTTTGGTCAGATCTTCTTTTCACAGAATCACAGAAGGGTTGAGGTTGGATGGGACCTCTTGAGGTCAGCTGGTCCAACCCCCTGCTCAAGCAGGACCACCTAGATCCGATGCAGCACCATGTCCAGACAGCTTTTGAATATCTCCAAGGATGGAGACTCCACCTTCTCCAACCTCTCTGGTATTTATGTACATTGCTAAGATCTTCCTCCAAGCCTTCTCTAGGACAAGCAGTGTCGACATATGTCAGTGTACATACTTGTTATGCTTTGACTCATTTCAGAGTGCTCCTTGTGCACACAAACCGGATTCCCTTTTGGGAGGAACTGATCCTAAAGTGTGCTCTGACTGCTGGTAGACATTAGGATTAGACTAGTGGTACTCTAAAGTAAACCTCTATTCTGCATCACCCCCACCATCACACATCTTGTAATTAGGGTGTCACATCCTCATCACAGACCCATTCCAGGTGGGCTGTTGTAATTGCTGGTGCACAAGTAGCCTTTACCACAGAACATCCCCACACGAACAGTAGGCAGCTGTGCCTTAGGTTTCATAAGCCCTTTCCTTCATGTTTCAATGGAACTGCTTGTTGAAGTTTTTGAGAATCTTTCCAATGGTGTCAGAGGTTTTATATGTGGTCTGTATAGCATAGAGATTTTTATGACTCTGCAGAGAAGTGCTCTGAATTAACTTGTCTGTCTCCTTGTATCAGTGAAGGGAACCCTGTACTCATCGTTTCTACATGACAATACACTTTCTCACTTCAGCCAAATCTGAACATTTATGGGAGGTTGTAAAGGCAAAGAAGTCAAGCTATGAGAAACTTGTAGCTTCTTTTGTTTTATCCTTTTTCCTGTCTCACAAAAACCCATTTTCAGTTTTGAAAAAAAACATAAGCCTATTAAGCCTGCCACCTACCATAATAAAGAGTAACTTTTAGGTTCAGGGCCAAAATAATTCCTAAGTAGCTCTGGAGGGATATGATATAGTAAAAACCTTTTCTCTTTGGCTACCTTTGAAGTAGTTTAAGGTAGGAGGTTTAAAGCAAGGAGATTTTACTGAAGGGCTGGGAAACAGTAGCAAGCCAGAGCTCTCTGTTTAAATGTTTCTATTTTCCCTTTAAGTTCTTCATATTACATTAAACTTTAGACCCTCTGAAGGTATTTGGTACTTCCGTTAGGTTTTCCTAGCATCGCACTTTCTCTCTATGGCCAGGGACCTTCCATATACGTGAGAGGATGACTCTTCTGAAAGACAGAGCTTTAAGTGGCTGGTATTTGCTGCAGGTTACCTGGATTCCTGTGCTGATGTAAATTTGTGTAATGGAGATGCACTTCCATGTTCTGTCATAGGTGTAAGCATAACAGCTTATTCTTGTCAGTGACTCTGTATTTGGGAAAGTTTCAGCCAGCGACTGCCATGAATGCTCATGTTTTTTAAAATGAATGATTAATTAGGTTAAAATAAAATTGCATTGATTGACTGCAGAACATTAGAAAGTAGTAAGATGGGGGAGTGCAAACCCTGGCAAGTTAAAATAAGAATACTAAAGCAGAAAATAAGCTGAAAAACAGCTTGCAAAAAGTAGACAAATATTTTTGTTTCTAACCTATCAGAGACAGGAAACTTTGTTTACATGCAGAGCCAATGGGTGATGTAGAAGGTGCACGTAAAATAGAAAAACGTAACTTAAAAGCGAAGTTTGTTTTGCATTGTTAACTCTACAGATTTTGTGGGCTGTCCATGTACTGGAAGGTTTGTTTGCAGAGAGTGCCCTGGCGTATTCTGTGATCTTCTTTCAAACTCCTGTGTCCATAGAAGTAGTAGTACTGCAGATAAATAAACTGAGTGGTAACAAATAGTAATGGTTAGGTAGCATTCACCCAGGAGCTCTACAGGAATTCAATTCAATGCCATTCAATTCAATGGCATTTCTGAACCGCTGTCTGTAAAGCTTAATTAGTTGATTTGAAACTGTTTCAACATCAAAGGAACGGGAAGGTGGCAACCCAACTTTTAAAATGAGATTGACCATTTTAAAATGAGGTTAGGAACTGAAGAACACACTTCTGATTCTGTGGGCTGTTGCTTTTCTATACTATCAACTATGAGTAGAGAAAGAATTCAACAGAGCTTTTGTAGAGGGATGAAGCAGATACGGAAATTCTTTATATGATCTTCACTGAGATGAAGAAAGATCTTGCAGTTCATGCGGTTTACTTAGGTCTAGAAATCATTTACTAAATTTTGAGTTACAACAGCATAAGAGCAAAGGCCCTGTAAAGGATAAGTAATTGGTTAAAAAAAACCTCACATCTTTTAATAAGAAGTATTAAGCTGCCTGGTAAGAGTATGTGATCAACAGCATGATATAAAAGTCTTGGTGCTAGGTTTTAATTAGTGTGAGCATCCTTGTGAAAGACTTGGGAAAACACAGTGAGGACTAAGGTTTATTTACAGTGCTATGGTAATATCATCGCCTGCCTGTGAAAATATGCATGAGGATTTTGTGCTCTTCAGCAGTAGGAAATGACATTTGGACTTAAAAGGCAAATGCAGAAAAATGCATATGGAGAGTTGGATAAAAGAGTGAGAACTTTACTTTCTTGAAACGGGCTGTCAGCTAGCTAGTGTCTTGCCAGCAAGAGACTACTGGTGCTACAGAACACTGCCCATCCTTGCTGATGGTCTTTAGTATTCTATACTAAATACTGAGATATGGACATTGAATTAAAATTATCTCAGCAATAAAAGCAGCTTGTGATGTCTGCAGAGTTTTGTTGTGGTATTAAATCTTCTGATTTTAATTGCTTGTGTGCAACATCTGGTTTTCTCATGCTGAATGATAGGTCTAGAAATGAAGGATGACACCTCCTCTGGTGCCTTGAGTGTTTTATCCTTCTCCTTCCTATGTTTCTTGTCTTTTCACTCTTACTTTTCTGGCTTAAACCCAATCTTAAGTTTTTTAGTTTGAGAACATTGAACCCTGGATGGGGGTGCAGTTAGGCTTTGCGTTTTCTGAGACAATGAATCTGAATGAAAGCCTTTATCTCTTCAGAGATGTCAAATGTCCCTTGAGAGATCAAGCATCACTCCCTGCACTGGACTGACCTGTTAGTGACCCACTGAAAAGGGAAGGGTCACCCGTGTTCTGCATTGTCTCAGTGAGGAGGAAGTACTCAGTGCGGGACTTTCCAGTGTGCTGAGCTCTGTTCTGGCCATAAATCCTGACTATTGCCACACAGATTCTTGTGCTGATGCACGTGGTTTGCTCCTGTGCTTGATTAAGGCCCTGCAGAAGAGTGGCTGTTCCTGGTTCATGGTGTGTTTGGGATGGCTGAGTGTTGGAGGCATAAGGGAGTAAATGCTGTTAGATTGCTGGTGGGCTAGAACTAACAACAATGTCCTGTTTCCCCACAGATCACGTTTAGGCTGCCAAATCTGCTTGAAGAAATCAATGAATGATATGACTGTTCGAGTACCAGAAGCTGTGGCTGATGCTAGACAATCAGTAGATATGAGTAAAAACTCCTAAAAGAAAATATCCTAGGGGGTTTAAAGAAGCTTAATTATTTTTATAACTTATTTTTAAATGTGTAATTAAATATGGAAACTTACATAATTGTGAGTTATTTTATATGACTATCAATATTAGATTAATGCTATTTTAATTTTCTTTATAGAACCTCTTATATTTTTACGCTTAAAATGCAATAATACTTCTTATAAGTAATCATTGGATTATAAACATTAGCAAGTGTATTAAAGATTTCATATAACATTATTCTGCCAAAACATTTAATGACATTTAAAAACTGGATCACTTGTACAGGTCTTCTCTTAAAACAAACCCTGAGCATTTCTAGGTGTCACATCTGGGTGTGTAAGATAAAAGAACTTGTGGGACTGCATGGGGTCTTTTTGAAGTGTTGCCATTAAAGATGGTGTGCTCAGAGGTAGTTCAGATTCTCAGTAAATATGATACATCCTCAGTGAATAGAGGATTTTCAGGATAGGAATTTTCCAAACTTTGTAATCTTAATGAGATGTGGGAAATGTTGTCTTGCAAAAATACTGCTACACCCATGAGTTCTAAGGGCCATGTTATGGTTTAACCCAGTAGGCAGCTAAATGCCACACAGCCATTCACTTGCACCCCACCACTGCCCACCCCCCTTCCAAATGGGATGGGGGGTAGACTTGGGGGGAAAAAAAAAGAAACATTCATGTGTTGAAATACAGACAGTTTAATAGGACAGAAACAGGAAGGAAAACAACAGTAATAATGATAAATAAAATATATAAAACAAGTGAGGCACAACACAATTGCCCACCACATGATGGCTGATGGCCAACCAGTTTCTGAGCAGTGAACTCCGGCCAACTTTCGCCCCAGTTGATATTTTGAGCATGACACTATAGAGTCTGGGATCTCCCTTTGGTCACTTGGGGTCAGCTGTCCTGGCTGTGTCCCCTCCCAATTCCTTGTGCACCCCCAGCTCCTCTCGTTGGTGGGGTGGGGTGAGAAGCTGAAAAGGCCTCGACTTAGTTGTTGCTAAGCCGTGTTTACACTAAAACACCAGTCTGTTATCAACATTATTCTGATGCTAAATCCAAAACAGCAGTGTACCAGCTACTGGGAAGAAAATTAGCTCCCTCCCAGGTGAAACCAGGACAGGCTCATGCAGGATTTTGCACATGCAGCTTAACAATGGCCCAAATCAGATGTCGGTAAACCTCAACAGTATTTACATTTGACTACACCACAAATACTGGAATGGACAGGGCTTAGAAGAGTGAATCTTTGGAATTGTGTAATGGGAGAACATAGCCACTGGGTTTACAATTTACCCGTCACAAACTCTTACTGTACTCTGAAGTTGGCTGAGTTAGGTAATTGAACAGGGCAATGTTTGTCAGCATCAGATTTGTTCTGAAATCTTTATCCCTTTTTAGTTTTGAGCTTGTGTTGAAGGCAATCTGATGCTAGCTAGGGTGTTCAGCTTGAAGAGATTGCTAGATTCTGGGCCTTGCTCTCAGGATCATTTCAGTAATGGTTGATGTGAAACGACCAAGTATATTTGTTTTATAAAAACAGCCTAGGTTCCCCAGAAGGTATAGAGAAACCCCTGTGGTGAGATGGTGTCTGGATTGATGATGGAGAGCTTTCAGTTGAATATTGTTTTAGTTTTCCTAAAGTAGCCCACATGAAATGATGGAGAGAGCAATAGTCTTGGAAACAACTTTACATAAATACTTATATGACCTGGTTATCACCAGTAGTTGTTACCTTCCGATTTTTTTGGCATTTTTATATATATATATATATAGATGATGTTTGTTTACATTTGAATGATCTCATGCATTCATTAATGCTTTGTTTGAACTGGTAACAATGACATCTGGACATCTTTTCTTGCATTATTATATGTATGGGAGGAAAATTATTTATCCAGTGTCAAATATTGGGATTATTTTGAGCTTCATAAAGAGGAAAAAAGAAGTCCCTCTTTGCTGTAAGAACTAATATTTTCTAGAACTGTATTGAAAATAGATGTGGGTCAGATTCTTTTATTTCCTCTCTGAGTTACCTCATTTCCTTCTGTTACCTTTCAACTTTGCCCTAATACAAGATATACTAATTGTGGTGGTCTCAAAACTTAACCATGTAGGGGTTTCAGAATACACTCCTGATGTCATCTGTTTCAAACTAAGACTTTCAGAATTAAAATTTTCAGGCTTTATGAAGGGCATAGAGAGGAAGGTCAGGGAGGAGGGTGGGCATAAATTGAAGAAATGTTCTGAAGATGCTGCTGTCTTCCTCTTCTGCTGCTGTGACTGACCATGACTTACAGGTTGCACTCACACAGTCAGACATTAAGGTAAATATCATTTTGTATTGCCTTTGTCCTGAGCTCATTTATATAGTTATTAATGTTAAATCTTGAGGTTTGGGGGGTTTTTTTTATGTGAGAGAGCTCATCAGCTTCCAAGAGAGGGAACTTGGGTCACAACCAGATGTGCTGTGCATTCGTGCATCAGAAAGAAATCTGAGGTTTCAGTATAGCTGTGAGGTTTAGGGGTGGATGTTGGTATTTATTGAGTTTTGAGGTCTTCTTGGTTTTTGGTTTGGGTTTATGCAGTTTTTTTTCATTGGGTTATTTGGGGTTTTTTTTCATACAGCACCAGGTACTTCTTGTGGGAATGTTGAAGTGCTTAACACTGTGTTAAACAAATGTGAAACAGCTCCCAAGTGAGTTTCTTCCTAAGCCAAGGTTGTTTCGTTGTGCGTTTCCTGTGACAGCTTCTCATTACAAAGACTTTGACTCTCCTATAGTGTGCCTGTGGAATGAATTACTCAGCACAGCAAGGCAAAAAAGGACACTTCGAAGTTCATTTTGAATTCTAGAGGTATCCCATATTGCATGCAAATGGAAGTCTCAGAACACAAAGGAACTGACTTGTAGTCCCCAAAATGCACAGCTCAGAGATACTAGTTTATTGTCAAAATTATTTGCAAATAAATCTTATTTTTAACCTCTTTCTGACACCTCTTGTTTTGTGGATTTTTCTTTCCTTCTTCTCCAAACTATTGAATGTATTTCTGAGTGAAAAATGGAACTTACCCATTAATGGTGCACGTTTTAAGTGTAAGTATGAATTAATTGTGCAGTGACACACAATTATAGTATCAGGATTAGTTGAATACATATTTACTTCCCGGTCCAGATAAAGATTACAGGTAACTTGCTTTCTAAAACCATTTCTTTCTCCATTAAAAGATGGGGTTAGTGGGTTTCTTCTGTGTCTCCCTCTTCAAAAATGAGGAGCAAATCAAAACTGACTTTGTTTCTTTTGTGTTGCAAACTAGACTTCAGAAGCATTCTCAGAGTCTGGGGTTGGTACACACCTTTACTTCACAGGCAGTGGGAGAGTGGTGAGTTGCACTGTCTTCTGTTGCTTGTGGGTAAGAAGGTCCTTTGGATTGGGTTGTTTGTGAACAAGGCCAAAACCATCCCTCTGCCTTTTCAAGAGTGGGGGGAGCTTGTCTGTGGCTCTAGACTGTGTCCCTTCCCTCCACCCCCTTAAACTGCAGTCAGGCCCAAGCCAGCAGTCCCACCTGTGTGACATTTTGTGTGGTGTCTGAAGGGGAAAGAAGGGTGTGCCTGGCATTCCCACACCACCCCATCTTGATATGTCAGGAGAAGTTCCCGTTATCTGGACTGCAAGCTGTCATGAGAGAAAAAGGCAAGTTCTATAGGCAGTTTGTGGCTTCTCAGACAAAAGCTAAATCTTGAAATTTCATTATTTTTGGCTATGGGGCTCCAAAGGATTTAAGACAGCCATGTCCAAACCTAATTCACATCCCAGTTGGAGGTAAGTTGAAAAGGCCATGTCCAAAAAATCTGCAGAGAAGAGGCAATGCTTGTCCTGCTTGCAGGTCCAGGCTAGAGTGTGGAGATTTCCTGCATCCTGTATTTTGCCCCTGCAAGGGACAATGTGGTGTACAAAGATAAGGTATACAAAAAATCCTTATTCCTTGGCAGAAAAAAGGAGAAATAAATCTTTAAAGGAGAAGAAGAGATGCTCAAGCTGAGTCACTGAGTTACCAAATAGTAGAAAACATTGGGAAGAGTGCAGCTGCTTAAGATGATTTCTCCTCAAGTGGTCTGAAAAGATGTGAGAGTAGGAAGTTCCAGCATCGTGGCAGGGGCTGTGGCCTCTTTGGGTGGCTTGCAGTGCCTTGGTGCTTTCTCTTCCGATTGTGCTGCCAGGAGAGTGACAAGAGGCACGGTCCATCCATAAACAAGCATTAAAAGTATACGATGGCATTAAAAGTAACCCTGAGATTTACTTTCTAATCCACTGGCCACCACTTGCTTTTTATGGAGTTAACCAAGGGTTTTGATGTGAAGTAGTCCAAATTTCAAAATGTCTCTAAAAAGTCATTTCTAGCCAGCAGTGGTTTAGCATTTGCAGCTTCAACTCTTCATCAAAAAGCTGTTGGTTTTTTGTGCTCGGCCAAGCGTCTCTGGGGGCTGCCCTTCAGAGTTCCGGAAATTCCCTTGATCCCAGCCGAGCCAGGAAAAGGTGCCTCTGTGCTTCCATGTGCCGGGTTACCTCAGTCCAGCCGGTACATGTTCCCTGCGCCTACCCCCGTCCAGAGCGCGGTGCCTCCTGCCCCGAGCCGGCACTAGGGCGCGTCCCTCGCATCTGCGAGAGATGAGGGAGGATAAAACGGGTTTTGAACGGGCTTGGTGCGACCTTCCTCGGGTCCGCTCAGGTACAGCGGAGCTGTCCCGGTTCTGGCTCTTCTAGAGTGCGTGTGTTCCAGACATTCCCCCGGCTGGTGCTGACCCCAGGTGGTAAATCCCTGCAGCACAGCGCTACAGGGATTAAAACTCGCGCGTGGGAGCAGCGCAGCGCGCTAAAGCAGCGTGTGAGAGCCCGCTCAGGCACCGCCCTGGAGGGAGCCGCTCGCTGTGCAGCCGGCTCGGGTGTCCATGGCAGTGGTGAAGGGAACGCGGCGTTGGTGTGACACTGGAAAAGCGCTACTGCTGCCACGGCGGCAAGGCTGGGCGTGTGTGCCAGAGACACACAGATGCACGGACACACAGCCATCGGTCACACGCAGACGGAACGCGTCGCCAGCCATCTGCCCCGTGAGCCCCAGCCCCGCAGGCACCAACACCTTCGGCTGTGAGCTGCCGGGGTAGGGGCTCCCCCTGACAGTCCTGGGAACAGCCCCGCCGGGGGCTCAGCCGGCTCTGGTAGGGCCATAGGGGTTCCCCTGCCTGTCCCGCTGCGTGTGCTCCCCTGTCTTGGTGGCAATGATCCGTCAGTCTCATAACCCAACACTATTCAGCGGGGGACATTTGTGCTCCCGGTTTCTCCAGCACTGCAGCAGGTAGCAGAGCGTGTGTTACACATGAGAAGTGGTAACAACCGGGAGTGCTGGTGCCATGTTAAGTAACCTCTTCCAGATATTCCAGGGGAGTCTGCAAGCACCTGTGGCAGCGGTACCTGGTTGCAGCTATGGCTGCTTTGGTTTTCTCTCCGCTGGCAGCAAACTGCAGCTGGCAGCTGGTTGTCTGAAATCTCTGGGTTTGGAGAGGTCTGCCATCTCACTGAAGGAAATACCAAGTCACAGACGGCACTCCTCCTTCAAGATGTGTTTGATCAAAAATGTCTCCCCTTAAGGATCCAGGTTTGGATCAAACAGATATCCAGGTAAGTTGGATGTTCTTACTCCATCCAAGTGCATCTGAGCAGGCGCAGGGTTAGCAGCTCATTTTCATTTTACACTTCTTCGAGGAACAGGCCTGCTTTGCATAGGTAAGCCAGCACCAGCTTTTGATATGGTGAGTGCTCACAGGCTCTACTGGAAATGGCTTGGAAGAAGGGCATTCTCTTCCTAGAAAATTGTGACTGGAGGGGAGAAAGAGAGGGAGAGCAGACACAAGATCACAGTGATGCAGCTGTAGCTTCTGGGGTCCAGGACATACCCCACACAGGGAGCAAGCAATGGGTTTTGGCTGCAGATTAAAGGAGAAGGTGTCATCTCAGAGGAATGTTTAGCAACAGATGGAAATAGCTGTAAAAGAAAACAAATGGTGTCACAGAGACAAGGAATATGGTAGCTCAGAGTGACGGGAAAGCTCGTCCAGGCTGTGGTTCAGTTCCAGGGACTGATGAGGGTCAAGAGGGAGCACAGTAGAGGATGGCTGGAGCAGGAAAGTCTCTACTTCAGATTTCAGAACTTTTTGGTTTTTTCTTCCAGCCTAGTTGAGTTGTTATGATCATAATAGCCTTTGGATTTTCATCAGAAAATCAGGAAAAACGTGTTCAATCCTGGCATGGAGAAATAAAAAACAATCAATGTCCGTTGTCTTGAAGTTTCCTGCCCTTCTGGGGCTATCCTTGAAGGAGAAGGGCAGCACAGGAGTCTCTGAGGCAGAGGTCTGGGAAGCACAGCAGAGCTGCCCTGAGGGTGAATGTTGTCCTGGCAGGGAAGCTCAGGAGACTGGGATCTCCCTCTGCTGAGTGATGTATACAGAAAATATATTTCCAACTTGAACAGCCTGTATCTGAGCATTGAGTGCGAGCTTCACGTTAAATATTACCTTAATCAAATAGCTCATCACTGGTCTTTATTCTCTAATATTTTTCCTTTTATCAAATATTTGGTTAAAAAGGTTGGGAAAGACCTACCTTCTGAGTTACCTGTTCTAGTACTTACTTTTGGAGGTAAAAATGCCTAAAGGGGGGCAAGACATCAGAGACCTTTACAGCAACACACAGAAATGAAGGGGGAAAGCCAAATACTGGGGAACAGGAGTTAATTCTTAGAATAAAAGTACAGAGTAACCACCAGATACTTGCTATGCTATTTCACTGCTTATATAACTTGGTTAATCAGTGCTGCCGACTGCCCAGCACTGGGCTGCTCCTGATTTACCATAAAGCCACCATACGTAATACATTTAATCCATTTCTACTTCCTTCCAGCTGAAGAGCCTCCACAATGGCTCTAATCACAGGAAATTTATAACATCAACATTCCCCCGAGGGTCAGGTACCAGAAATTCTTACTCTGTGGCAAAATAATTTCTCCAAACCTTTTTGCCAGTGAGTGAAAAATCAGCTCTGAGCCTGAAGTGAGCTTGACTGCAAGTGTAACCTGTGCACGTGCAACTGACCCAGGACCTGACTGATGCAGACACAGGCAGCAGTTCATATTTTCTGCAATGAGATGCTATTTACGAGACCAATAGGGATTTTTTAGCTCCTTCAAATCTGGACTGCACTCAAAAATACACAGGAAGGTCCTTTAGCTGTAAACTTGTGGTCACCTTCAAGCCTGGATGGAGACCTGCGTTACTTAAGGAGTTCATTCCTGCCAGAAAATTTGAGTGGATGCTGCTCTGACAGCAGGTCTGAATCTGTAAACACTTTACCTGAATCCACTGAGGGAAGAAAAAGACCTTTTGCCAATCCTTGCCACTTGCTCTTCATCTCTCCAAAATAAACAGGCTGGTATGTTTTGGTTTAGCAAAAATGGTTATACAAATTGCATTTGACAAAAGTCACAGTAGTATTTCAAAAGTGAGAACCACAGTATTCCTTCCAGAGCACACTGAATATTTAGAAATAAAAATAAACCACCTGGCCAGGTCCCACTGGTGCATGCAGTGAGCTCCCAGCCCTCTCTGCTGTTACCTCCTACGCTGCTTCTGCAGGAGAGCCCCTGATTTATTGACTGTTTCCCTCCCACTCCATTATCTGCAGCTTCTCATGACTTCCACTCACTCAGTGGAACAGTACATCTGTTAGGTTTGTCTTCTGCTCAATTTATGTCCTTTTTATGGTGTTCCTTTGTCAGAGAGACATCAGGTACGCTGCAAAAATTTTCTTTATACCACACGAGTCAATATTTGCATTGAAAGTGAGCTCCGCTCATTTCAATAATAATGAAATTCTTCAGCTTTCTCTTACTTTCTGAGTAAGAGAACCATGATGCCTGGAATCCCAGTGGGGTAAACTGCTGGTAGAAATACAAGCTCTCCAGGAGCTGCCAGAGGAAACAGGGAAGGGGAGCAGAAGCAGCTCCTGGCTCCAGTGCCACATCACTGGCTGTGGCCCCTCTTCCATGCCCAGGAGCTTCAGGGGGAACCCAGGGCTTGACCCCAGCATGACACTGCTGCACAGCTCGGTGGCGTTGGAGGAGCTGCCCAAATGAATTTGTGGAGCAGATGTTCCCAGAGCCACGCAAAGCCAGAAAACCTCAGGTTCTGCTGCGTGGCTTTTGCCAAAGCTCCTGCTGCGAAGTGCTGGCGCTGTGTTGGGTGGCTGAGCAGGGAGCAGGACAATTTAATTGGTGACTGCTCACAAACCTCACGTCTGAACAGCTCCACCCGGCACTGCAGCCTCTGTACGCTGCCTCCACCAGGCACGGCTCTCTCTTCTAGTGCTGCTGGCTTGGATGTGCTCCTTAGAAACATTATCATCGTTTCTTCTGAAAAGATGAAGCAGCAGAAGTCTGGGACCTGCTTCTCCTTTTTCTCCCACGTTATCCATGGCTCTGAGGCCATCTGTAATGTCAAAGTGCACTTTTTCTAATTTCATAGCCTTGGTATTAGGGCTTTTGAAAAAAGTTCCCATTGCTGACAACTTCTCCAGGTCCTGGCTGGGAGATTTTTTACTTCCAAACTGAATTTCAGGCTACAATATTTTCACAATTACCATTTTTGTTTTCTTGTGGAAAATGTGAAATAAACTGCTGAATTTTTCTAATTATTTTTTCTAATTATTTTTTTCTTGGAAAAAAAGTGTGAAATCTGAATATTTTTCCTTTTGTATTGCTCTTCACACGTGCTCTTCAGTGAAGCAGTAACTTAAAATGCATGTGCAGAAAAGCAATTCTGGTTGGCACATGATACCATTTAATTCTGGTAAGATTGTTCATAAGGTTTTCCAGGTCTGGTAAATACTGAAATTATCTGTCTATAGCACAAGATCTAAAAGGTCTTTTCTCACATTGCATTATATTTGAAAATGATGGACAGAAGGCTGTAAACCCGAGATATCAGGCTGGGGAGTCACACAATCTCAGAACATTCTGGCTTGGAAGGAATGTTCAGAGATCACTTATTTCAGCCCCAGTGCACTTGATTAGGCGACTGCATAAACTTTGTGCACCTGGTAAGTTTGTTGCATAAAATTTCTAGTGTATCTGATAAGTTTGTTGCTGAACTTGTCCTGATTTTTGAGGAAATTGATTGTACTGAAATTTGGTGTGTTTTCACAGACTTTATTGGTTTAATATGTTAAATAATTCATGGTACATTTTAAACCATTTGTCCTTAACAATTTTTTTCACTCAAGTATGATATCAGGAGTATTGCCCACGTGAGACATTTTTTCAATGGGCCTTAAAAGGGGTTTATTGCTGTTTTTCATAAATATAAATCCCAGGAACAAGGATTCAGTTGAAGAGTTAGTTCAAAGGTTATTCTTAGTGTAGAGCTTCTGGTGTGACATATGTGAACCCAATGTGTCCTACTCTGGCATGAGCTGAGTAACCACCATGGAGGTAAGTGGCTTTAGAAGACAAAACTGTTCTCCTAGCAAAAGAAAAAAAATCCAGAGAAAGCTCTTCAGAGATCAAGGCCGAGAAGGAAAAATAATAGCTGTTAGGAAACCACTCAGTTGGAAAAACAGCCAAGTTAATGGGGTCCATAATATTTAGTATCTGAAGTAATCATGAATTTCTCTTCGAAGTTTTACCTTTTGAATGTGGCTGGATCCCTTCAGAATCAGAAGCTGAGAGCCAGGAATGGAGTGCTGTGAATGCACATCTTTTATGAGTAACTGGGTTCTTCTGGGTCTTTATCAGCTCTCCCAGTTAGCCAGGTTTGGTGACTAATGGTCATTTAGTTTTTATCCAAATAGTTTCCATAAAAGCATTTTGACTGAACATGACCCACGGCTTTTGGTGCTGAATGTGCTCTGGCAGGATCTGTCTCCATTAGGCTCTTGTTTGACACCAGGCATCTTGCTTCTGGTGATGAGATCGGGATGGGTGGGACATGCCTGGAGGGCCACAGAGGTTGTAGGTAAAAAAAAAAACAATGTAGGTCTAAGAAAAGTTATTTTTAGGTATGGTCTTCCAACTAGGTCGTAATTATTCAACATTTTTCCAGATATACCCAGGAAGAGGAGAAATCTTTATGATCTTGCGTGGATCTTTTTTGTTTTCCCGTCAGTCTGCATAGACAATGTAAGTACTCAGATGCTATAATTTGTCTTGGGAAATTAAGGAAATTAGAGTGGGAGGGTTAGAGACATTTTTAATCACCCCTGGCTCTGCATCCAAGGATTTTTTTTGTGATTCATCTTCATCATGGGTAAGGAACTTCTATGCTGTGCCTCAGAAGGTGCAAACCTTAAGGTCCATTTCCCACTGCTGAAGGGTTGATTTTTAATCTCTCCATGTGTGGGTCTTGGGCTGTGTTAGAATGAAGGGAGTTTGATATGGTGCACCTCTGCTGCCAGGGCTGTGTGCCCACTCCCTGCCTGCACTGCCCTGCCTTGCTGGCCCCTTGTGGGAGCCTGTGGCTCAGGGACAGTGCCAGGGCGCACTGACAGCCCTGTCACCACCAAGGCACTTTTGTCTGGCAAAGTCTGTAATAGCAACACAGGATAAGGGGTGATCTGAGGAGCCTTTATGGTTCATTTCTTTCCCCATAATCGGTGGAGGCAGGGTTTTCTGTTTTTTTTTAAAATTGTCTGGGGAGTTTTGGTGAAGGTTGACAGTCAGCTTAGGTCTAGCCCAGTGCTTCATGACAGATCTTTCTGCTCGCTGGGTGTTTGCTGTGCCTATGTGTGGTTTAGGGTGGGTTGACAGCTTATATTTGATGGAGCTCTATGCTCAAAATATTTGCTAATCCCAGTTTTATCGGGGACTACACAACCAAGTGGCTTCATGCATCCTCTCTGCCTAATCTTTGTTGTTCAAAGGGAATTTGCAGCTCAAGTTGACTCATAATCTCTTCTTTTTTACCATGTGCATTTTCAATTGATCTCTGAGATGGGAGTGTGTGTGTGTGTGTGTGTGTGTGTGTGCTGCTTTCTTGTTTTCCAGGTTAGGACAGTCCCCTTCACAGCAGAGTGTCTTTCTGTCTTAGGAAATGATCTTTGGAAGGTGTCCTGAGCATGTATAAATACAATAGTGTTGGAAACAGAAATGTGGCGTTTATTTCTTGGGCCAAGTATCAAGAGGCAAGCAGGGAGTTAAAAGGGTAGTACAGAAACTGTGTTATTTAAATGTATTTAGTGGGTAACGCGGATGAGTGATGAGGACAACATTGAAAAGCTTTTGTTACAGGGAAGGATAAAAATAGAATTAATATCTCCCACAGGCAATTACTTCTAAAAATCACAGCTTGTTCCCTGTCTCAGAAGCTCGGTGGGACAATGGAGCTCCTGTATGGGAACAGAAAGGACCAATATGAGAAGACTCAACTCTTGCTTTGTGTCACGTTTCTCCATGTGAAATTCTCGTCTCCCCATCACACCTTGCTTTTACCTCTGCAAGGCCAAGAGAAGGGCAGCTTGAGGGGTTCAAAGGGCCTGTGCACACACAGCAGCCCCCTCGGCAGCCCAAAGCAGGGGTCACGTGGTGAGTGCTGGCTGCTGCTGCCAGAGGGTGGAATTCAAGGCTTCAGGCAGCCTCTGGGATGTGCAATGCGCCAACCCCCTCCCACATCACCCCACTATACCAAGGTCATGTCTAGCAGGTTTGTGACTGCCTGTCAGTGCACTTCAGAGAGTAAAATAGAGGTAGCCGTGGCTAGAGCTGGTCCTTCCAAATCCCTCCTAAAATGGGATTTAACCTAAATTCCACCTGAAGGCACCTAAATCCTAGAGAACCGCTTAGGATCTTGCCTAGACCTATGTGGCACGACACCTGTGCCATGTCTCTGTCGTGGAGTAACCCCAGCCAGCTGCCAAACCCCATTGCAGCCACTCGCTCACTGCCCCAACAGCGGGATCGGGGAGAGAATTGGAGGGGTAAGAGATGGAAAAACTCATGGGTAAAGATAAAGACAGTTTAATAAAGAGAGAAGAAGCCATGCACACAAGCAAGGCAAAACAAGGAATACATTCACTGCTCCCTTGGGCAGGCAGGTGTTCAGCCATCCCCAGGAGAGCAGGGACCCATCACATGCAATGGTTACCTGGGGAGACAAATGCCATCACTGCAAACATCCCCACTTCCTCCTTCTTCCCCCTAGCTTATACACAGAGCTTGACATGGTCTGGAATATCCCTTTGGTCAGTAGGGGTCAGCTGTCCTGGCTGTGTCTCCTCCCAACCTCCCACGCACCCCCAGCCCCCTTCCCAGCCTGGCAGCAGAAAAGGCCTTGGCTCTGTGTAAGCCCTGCTCAGCAATAACAAAAACATCTCTGTATTATTAACCCTGTGCTCAGCACAAACCCGAAACACAGCCCAGTACCAGCCACTGTGAAGGCAATTAATCCTACCCCGCATCCTGCCCTCTGCCAGAGGTCCATCTCCAGGTTCAGACTGAGCTGGTTGGTGCAGCTCTGTGGGATTGCTGACAGCTCTGTTCCTCGCTCAGCCAGCCCACATCCTTCTCTCAACAGATCGCTTGGGCTGCAAAGCCCTAAAGGTTTCTCAGCAAACAACAAAGTAGAGGGAAATCAAATGCAATCAAATGGAACCTCTAATTCCACTTGAGACATTAATTTTCTGACTTCTTTTCTTGACGTTTCTAAAAGTATGTCATTCATTGAAGCAAGATCCGATGTAGAATTTAATTTTGCCTTTTTCATATAAAATGTCAGAAGAAAATGTGGACTTCCATGGATAAAGAGAGCAGGGCTTCAGCACCATTTAAACAAAAAAAAAAATTTAAATTGATGTGTATTTATGAAATATTCCAATAAAACTTAAACCCTTGTCTTCCAACAGAAAAATATTTTGACCAAGAATCTCCACCCAGCCTTTTGTGTGATCTACAACATCACCTGCCACGAGCACAGTATAACAGATGAAAACAAGCTTTGTAACCACCCAGCACAAGCCCCCTATCTCCCTTTTTGATTGCAAAGAGCTGCTCTGTAGTCACCACTGCAGCAGTAATAATAATTGCCAAGAATTTGCATTTCTGCTTATCCTAAAGCTTGGTATTTCAAAGCAGACACTTCAGAGAACTAATTAGCACCGAGGTTCATTAAACCTAAAAAATGCTCTCGCTAGGTAGATGAAGCATCCAGACCCTTAACCCATTTCCCAAAGGCAAGCTCCTCTCTGCCTCCTTAGGCTTTGCTTGGAGCAGTCTGAATTAAGCTGCAGGAGCGTGGGGAATGCCAGTTTATATCCAGGCTTCTGCATCCGCACTGGGCAGCCTGGGCGCTGCCCCACGGCCACCCGCCAGGGCTGGGGGCAGCGCCAAGCCCAGCGCTGCGGGCAGGACCCCAGCACAGCCCGGCATCAGGGCCGGGGGCGGCGGGTTCAGCTCATCCATCCCCGCTACAAGCGACCTGCCTGTGCTTCAGCATAGGGACAGTATTGCCAAAAATGTTGTAGGGAGCAAAGCTCAGCCTGCAGCCAGTGTGCGTCTGCAGAGAGAGGAAACCAAAGGGAAATTACAGCAGCTCTGTGCTCACATTCTCCTCTTATTCTTTCTCAGAACCTAAAGAAATGGCTGTGGCTTTGTGTGGAAGTTAATTAATGATAGTAAATAATATTCCTTTGTGCTAGGAGTGAATAGCGCCCTTTATTGGGGGCTCTCAGTGTGCCTAATGCTCTGTATTTAATCCAGCTTCCCAGCAAAAGCTAGCTGAATTATTCATTGCAAATAAATTATCTGAAGAATACAGTCCTGTTTTTCACTGCCTGTGAGCCCAGCCCGCTTCCTTTGATGCCCTTTTCCACAGCCAGCAGTGTCTTTGCAACCATTTGGGCAACCGCCCCGCAGTGCACAGCTCATTGTGCCGCTCGCTAATTGTGGGAGTGAGTGTGCACGTGTCGGGGCGGCCGTGGGACGAGGCAGCGGAATCCAGGTCCTGCTCCTGGTCAGAGCCAGCCTCTGAATGGGGAAGGAAGCAATAAGCAATGCTGAGCATGTTCCTCTGCCCACACAGATGAATACACACACATGCATATGTATATGGAGCTTTTCATATGCGCTTGCTGGCGCTCACGGAGTGCCCAGACTCCAATTAAGACCAACTGCTTATGGTAAATCCGCAAATAAAGGATTCAGATCACATCCTTCTGGACCGATTTTTGGTGTAACGCTCAATGTTACATACAGAACATATCCACTTCCTGATATTCAGGCAAATAAAAACCTCTCCCCCACACCCTCAACCAGTAAAAAGCTATGTATTTAAAACCGGTGAGATCTGATTTCTCAAAGAGAGTGTGAACTCCATTGCTCCAGGAAAGCAACAGGCTGTATGTGACCTGACTGCTTGAGGTCCTGCAAGTTCCGGCAGTACACAGGTTCAGGCCTGTCCACATCTGGATCCCAGGGCCTTTTGGATGCCCTAGGCCTGGGGAGGGGGCAGGTTTGGAACTTTGGTTGTGGTTTTAGCCAACCCTTCATCAGCACTTTGTTTCAGGTGGCAGGCTTGAAACAAAGCCTTTCACACGTGGGCAGAGTTCAGCCTTGAGCTCGCTGCTACCAGCAAGTTCGAGATGACAAAAGCTGATGTGGACCCAAAAACTTTTTGCAAAATTCCCCTGCATGGAAACACGGAGGCATCACCTGTGCAAGGATGCAAGGGCCACCACCACAGCTGGTCCTCCTCTCCCCTGTCCTCACTATGTGCCCACAAGGAGGGAGAAGGGGGACAGAGCCAGTGCTGGCTCCAGCCCCAGTGCTGCAGGGAGGCTCTTCCTGCATGGATATGCCATCGTGGGGCAGATGTATGGCTCAGATGTATGTCCTCATCTTCCCACCTCCAGGAGGAGTTGATGCTCTGGGCAATTTTGTCAAGAGCATGGGTTACTTTGGGATATGATGTGTGTCTGTGTGCCCTTGAGCAATGAACCACCCAGATCTGGTGGCCACTGGGGAGCCTCTCCAGGATGGCTCCCTATGGTGGATGTTAGCAGCTGGGCTGGACATGGATGTTCCCCAATGAACAGCTCAAACACTGGGCACATGGCAAAGTGTCGCTAAATCTCTGGGTTGAGTCTCGTGGTAGATGAATGTATGACTGAAAATTATGATTTCCAAGCTTTTAACATAAAACATCTGCTTGCTGGTTTTTGTTGTTTTGTATATTTCTTTTAAAAAATGAGCTCACCTTTGTAAGAACTGTTTGGGTTATTCTTTAAAAAGATCATACTATGCAAATCTTTTCCCTTTGGAAATAGCTAAGCTGACAAAAAAAGAAATCTTGGGTGCATGCTTTTGTCAGCTCCTTGTAATCAATAACACCCATGGGAAAAAAAGCTGAAATCAGCAAGGGAACAGGCTGAACCCATAACTGTTGGGCTGACATTTTGTTATTGCATCTACTGAGAGGAAAATAAATGAAAGTAATCCAGCCTCCTGCCTCAAACCTGATGGGTTATCTTGGGTTTGTTGGGTGGCCACCCAAAGACCCTCCAAGCACTGTGCAAGGAAAGTGCTCAGACACCTGGGCTGGGCTCAGTGGGGATTTGATGCTCAAGGGATGACCAAGAGCAAGGATTCTCCATGGGCTTCCCAAATGTGCTCCATTCCTGAATTCCCTTTTCAGTAGATCCCTGTAGGAGGCGAGGCATTTTCATTTTCATTTTGACTTCCAGATGTGTGGAAATTCATGGTAAAATAGCTGCCCTCCTCCCCATGGACTCACCTGCTGGAACTGAACCCTGACCTGCTGGGTCTGACACGTTCCATGTTGGGGAGTTCAGTGTATTCCAGGAGATCAAAGGACAAAAGATAGGCAGAAACGTAGGAGCAGCGAGCTTGCAGCAACAAGAGGATGGTGAGTTCTTCCAGTGGAGGTGACAAGCGTGTTATTGGAGCCACTTTGTCACTGGACATACAAGACGCGTCAGGGACTGGTGGTTTACACCGCTATTAACTGATGACTGCTGGTTTGATGGCCTCTCTCTCCTATGAGCTAAATGATCCACTTGTCAAGAGACAGGTTTTCGCTTGAAGGATCTGATCTAGTCTCTCCCACAGGTTGACAATTCCCAGAGTCCTCCTTTCTACTGTGTTTAGAGATGGGTACAATATTTTTGTTTTTCCAGTCACCTGGGACTTCACCTGACTGCCCTGACTTTTTGAATATCATGGAGAGTGGCTTGGCAACTACATCAGCCAATTCTCTCAGGGATGCGCCTCATAAGGTTCCATAGATTTATGTACATTCAGGTTCCTCAGGTGGTCATGAACCTGATCTTCTCTTACAGTGGGAATCTCTTTGCTCCTCTGGCCCCCATCCTGCAGTCCACCCATGTGAGAGGTGTGGGAAGAGAGGCTGCCATTGAAGAATGAGGCAAAAAAGTTGTTGAGTACCTCAGCCTTCTCATTGTCCATTGTTGTCAGTTTACCAGTCTGGGATAGAGTAGATAGTTCCCTCTTATGTCCTGCACGGACTGTACACCTAAAGTGCAGTCAGGAAACAAGCCTGGCTGTGCAAACCAATTACACATTTTTTTTGGGTTTTTTTTCTGGAAAACAATCCAGAAGATGTTTCTGAACTGCTTCGCTTGCAAACAAGCAGCAAAAGGTCTCCTGGGATGCTTCAAGGACAAAGAAGCAGATCAATGTTTGTTCTGGACCTGAATCCAGATTCCAAGTGTTCCTGGCCACCTCTGTTCCTGTCCTGCTTTGGAGGACTGTCCTTTCCCTGTCCCTCCTCAGAAGGTATTTCCTAGCCCAGCTGGTGACACAGACCTGAAGAGCAGAGAGGTGTTGTACCCTGCATTTGAAAGTTTGGCAGCCAATCCCATCTTCTCCCATTCATTGCAATAAATGCCCAAAAAATAAATTTGTTATAAAATAAATGGGTTTCAGGGCCTGATTCTGCATCAGCCACAGAGGAAAATCAGATTTGAGAGCACTCATCCTTTTATGAGATGGGAGTCTAAGCATTCCTAACAGAAAGCGAAGTATGGGGACTGCATTAAGGCCATAAATACCTTGGAGTGATGAGCCTGGACTAACAACCCATTTCACAGGGGGACCTGCTCTGCACCCACATTGTGTGGGTCTCCTCACCCTGAGGCAGGGCTGAGATTTTGTTCACAGAGACCTGTTTTCAGAATTATGGCTTTTATGGCCTTTTTGAATGTGAGAAAAGTGAAGAATTTATACAGTAAAAATTCTTGGCAAAGTCAGACCCTCCAGTTTCTGTGTAGTAAACCAATTACCATGTTGTTGAATTTACACACTTCAGACAAGTCGACTGTAAATTCATATCCCAAGGTAAAAAAATGGAAAAAATCCAGACTTTGGCTTTGCCAAACATTTCATTGGACAAATCCTTTCTCTTTTTTTTTTTTTTTTTTATTATATCTAGACAGGATGCATAAGTATTGAATACTTTTTATTATTTCTTACACAATAAAAGAATATTTTGGAAGTCTTTACCAAAAAATAGATAGATCTCTGTAATATAAATTAAAATTGTAAATGGAAGCTTCATAGGAATCTTTTTTTTTTTTCAATAAAGCAGGAACATCTGGTATGGTTTCTAATTTATTTAGAAAATAGGCACAGCTCCAGCTCAGTAAGGAATTTAAGTGCATGAGCAATCTTATTGGACTTCTCTGGGACTATTTGCACATAGCAGCTAAGCCCAAGGCCAGGAACTCTGCTGAAGGTGACTTTCCAGACTCCTTATCTATCTCTGTGTGAAAAGTATGACATCATTTAGATGCTGCACATTTCTGCAACTATCTGGATAATCAGGGGAGGGACAGCTGTGCCGCAGAAGTATTCAGATGGGCCTGAGCAAAGAAGAGCATCTTTCAGTGACATCCATCTGTGGAGACCAAGTCCTGCTTGGAAAGATGACTTTGGGGCATGAAATTCCTTGTCCTCCTGGTCACCTCAGGTTCCTTAAGTCATGCGCATCTGTGGACTTGGTGTCAGGTGTCCCTTTCCCGAGCAGCTGTGCCAATGAAACACTTAAGCTCAGCCCTGCCTCCTTCCTGCCATGCCCACCCAGTCAGGCCCCCTGCTCTGCTAAGGGAACTTCCAGTGGTGCTTTCAGTGGTGTTCCAGGTAAAACCCATTTCTTCAGGTAAAACATTTAAGTCGTAGCATTAACAAAGCTGCTGTTGCCTGCTGCGAGGTCAGTCTCCACATGAGCTGATCCCTGTAGCAAATGGGGGACTGACCCCTTGGTGGCTTTGGCTGGATCTGGGGAGATCATCCCTCTCCTGCACTAAGTGCTTTCCACGCGTTTTACCCTACATTTTATGTGCAAGCTGTCCGTGAGGCACTTGACAGTCAAAACCCCCCTTCCTGTTCAGAACCGCTGTCTCTATTGTGAGGCAGCCACACAGCGCTGGCACACGGGAACAGCACACGGGACAGGTACTGCTCCTTCCAGCTCGTCAGGATTGACGTCCACTTGGGAAATATGCACACACACATGGAAAATTAGTCTCTCCTGTATCTGGAACTGGCTACTCAGTATGCCCCAGAGCTGGCCCCAGTTCCCCCAGGTGCTGGCACTGGCACCCTCCAGTCTCTGAGGTTTGTGGTCCCATTCCAGCTGCTGGCACTCGGCTCAGTTCCAGCTGCCCACTCATCTGGCTTGAAGGTTGGTGCTGGTCTCTCACATGGACTCAAAGTAGAGGGTGTGCCCACACAGAAAGTCAACTGAGAGAATGAAAGAATAATTATTAGTAGTAATATATAATTAATTACATTATTATATCTGAATATTTAGTGAGACTAGGGCAGGCTGTGGCAGTAAGGTACAGGGCTCGGTCAGAGGGTTGTGTTCTGACCAGCCAGCTGTCACCCACACCAGCCCCTTTAATCCCCTTTTCCCTCTATTTTCTCATGCTGGTTCCTCCCCAGTCCATCTTAATCCCTCCCTGTCCCTGCCTTTGATCCTCACCCTAAACATCCCACACCAAGCCTTGCACAGTGCTGTAGCCCCCTTGGAACACCTCCTAAGAGGTTGTCCATCTAACATTCTCAAACACTTTTCCTCCACAGCCCCCCATGAGTCTCGTGTTCCTGCAGGGTCCCACTAATGCCTTGGTGGGGTTCGCCCAGGAATTCTGAGCTGACCACTCTCCTCTGACAGTCCAAGAGAATGGGATGGGGCTCCCTTGGTGCGGATGGGGGTGACTGGGATCCTACAAGCAGCACTGCCCTTTAATTCCTCTAGGGATCCTCCTGAGTCCAGGCTTCAGTCACCAGCGGGTCACTCTCCACAGGTCACTCCCTCTTCATCAGCCCTTACTGTCAGGGCTCATGTCTAAACTCTCAGCTAGGATGGTGTAGCCTCAGCTGTGCACACTGGCAGCACATTCCTGTCCCTTCCCTCCCTGGCTGGCAGACAACCCAGCCCCCTCACCTGTCCCAGCCTCCGAGGCAGCAGGGAACCCTGTGGAAACTCTTCCAAGCCAGGAGGAGGAGAAGGAGGAAGAGGAGGAGAGCATTGCCTTCAATAGTCATATCAGAATTATTGCTGAGCCTGAGAGCAGATTTGTAGCACATTGACAGAAATAGTTTGTGACATGAGAATCAAGTGCAGAGAAATAATTTCTGTACAGAAAACACCTCTCCCATGTAGGGTCACAGAATGGCTAAATTCTGAAATATTTAACTTAATGCAACTGGCAGCAGCTACTGACTATTTGTCCTCGAGGAACTGCTGACATTTGCAGTGAAGCCACAACGAAACCGACAAAATAGGGCCTGGAGCAAACCTACTATCAAGGAAAAATCATTACAGACTGTATTGTACGTATTTATAAAACACAAATGATGTCCAAAACCTTCAGGTCTTGTGTGGCAACCGTGCCCTAACAGAAATATTCAACACCTTTAACCGAAGAATCTTCCCCTTTGGACACCAGTGGGTCAATTAGTTTAGCTTGACAGTGGCCTCAATACAGAGACGTGGGTAACTAATCCTGGGAGCAAGGGAAATCACGCACCACGTCTGTGAAAGAGAGAGCTGGCTCCCTTCCCCTGATGTTGATGTGGGGCTCTGCTCAGCCAGAGACATCATGCTCCAGCGCCTCTTACACTTGGCAGGAGCGAAGGGGAAGTGGCCTTGCACAAATGCCAAAGATGAGGCTCGATGCAGCCGCAGCCCCTTGCTCAGCCACTTCCCACATCAGACCCTGGAGAGGGAAAAGCCCCCAGTGTGGCTGGTGCCTTGGGTCTCCCTGCAGATGTGAGCGCTTGAGGATGTCCAGTGGTGGCACTGAGGCTATGTCCGTAGGCAGGAGATGTTCCGGTATTCCGAACACAGGATATGGGGAGATGCTAAATACTGAGGCAAAATGTAGCATAGTCACTGCTCCTAATATGTAAGTTTGTTGGGATAGCCTGAAGATTGGATGTAAGGCTACAGCTTTTGCTGGTTTCTTAGACCTTCTCTGGGTTATTTAAGAAATCATCATCATTAGTACTCTTGGGCACGTGGTGTGACTCTTGGGGATGGTGCTGTGCAGGGCCAAGAGTTGGACTCTTTATTCTTGTGGGTCCCTTCCAGCTCAGCATATTCTGTGATACTTGATTCTGTGATCACAGTCTGTTCCAAAACATTTTTTTCATTTGTCTGAGTCAGCTGGACTTAACTAAATGTCTCCAGCTGTGATTAACATTGCTGTCCCTCATCCAGACATGAGCTACATGTCTTTGACACAAGCCTTCAATGCTGTCTCCTGAAGCATTCTCCTGGAGCTCATGGCTTGGACAGGTGAACTCTTTGCTGAGCGAAAAACTGGCTGGATGTGTGGGCCCAGAGAGTGGAGGGGAATTGAGATAAATCCAACTGGTGGCCAGTCACAAGTGGTGTTCCCCAGACATCAGTTTTGCAGCCAGCTCTGTTTAATATCTTTATCAACAATCTAGGTGAAGGAATCAAGAGCCCCCTCAGTCAGTTTGCAGATGACACCAAGCTGGACAGGAGTGTTGGTTTGCTGGAGGGCAGGAAGGTCCTGCAGAGAGATCTGGGCAGGCTGCATCAAAGGGTCAAGGCCAATTGTATGAGGTTCAACAAGACCAAGTGCCAAGTGCTGCCCTTGGGTCACAACAATCCCAGGCAGTGCTACAGGCTGGGGGCAGTGGCTGGGAAGCTGCCTAACAGAAAAGGGTCTGGGGATTCTGGCAAACAGCCACTGAACATGATCCAGCTGTGCCCAGGTGGCCAAGAAGGCCGATGGCACCTGGCCTGGATCAGCAATGGTGTGGCCAGCAGGACCAGGGCAGTGACCGTCCCCCTGTACTCGGCACTGCTGAGGCCACACCTCGAATCCTGTGTTCAGTTCTGGGCCCCTCACTGCAAGAAAGGCATTGAGGGGCTGGAGCGTGTCCAGAGAAGGGCAACGGAGCTGGGGAAGGGTCTGGAACACGAGTGCTGTGAGGAGCAGCTGAGGGAGCTGGGGGTGTTTAGCCTGGAGAAAAGGAGGCTCAGGGGGAACCTTTTCGCTCTCTAAAACCACCTGAAGGGAGGCCGTAGCCATGCAGGGGTTGGCTTCTTCTCTCAAATAAAAGTAGGACAAGAGAAAATGGCATCAAGTTGCACCAGGGGAGTTTTAGACTGGATATTAGGAAAACATAAAGGGTTGTCAAGCATTGGAACAGGCTGTCCAGGGAAGTGTTGGAGTCACCATCCCAGGAAGTACATAAAAGATGTGTAGATGTGGTGCTTGGTTTAGTGGTGGACTTGGTGATCTTAGAGGTCTTTTCCAACCTAAACAATTCTATGATTCTATGATTCTACATGGATGTGCAAGCCCATGGCAAGAGGTTGAACCAGAGAAGTCCTGAGGCTTCATCCAGCCTGAATTACCCCATTCCCCAGTGTTTTTATGGATAAAACGGAGAGGAAGTTGATAGGCCCAGCTCAGTGAGATTGTTTTGTATGCTTTGTAGATGCACAGGCTGATCTGAAGCAAGTCTGTTTGCATGGGTTATGGCAGCCTCACAGTGTGTACAGATGTGGGATTGCACTTCTGCATGTGGGCCCCAAAAGCAGCGGCCACCTCCCAGTCCCCCATGTCTGGCTCTGCGTGGGTGAACAGTTATGTTTAGGATGGGAGGAAACACCAACCACCACCCTGACCCAGCAAACCAGGATACTTAGAGAAAAGACAAATGGTGCAAAACAGGCAGCTCAGGAGGCAAACAAATTTGCCAAATGTCATAGAGCAGGTCAGGAGCAGAGCTGGAAATGAGATGCCAACCACCAGGTCCTGGGACCACATATGAACAAAAAAGGGTGTGAAACAGCAGCTATTAACAGAAATCCAGTGATTTGGAGTTTTGGATAGAGAGACACCTTCAGTTTAAAGGTCATACTTCATTTCCTGGACCTATAATCTATTTCGCTTGAACTCTACAAACTTGTTTAAACAAAGATTAGATGGTACATGTCTTCCCGCTTCCTGAATTGGGCTGTGCTGGAGAGATAAAACTTGCAGGAATGAAGCAACAGCATTTATGAGATTGATGAAGAAGAATGTAAAAGTCCACAAAACCCCCCCCCAAAACCTCAAAAAACCAAATAATGACATTTCAGGCACAGGGGTCCTTTACTAGGGCTTGAAAAATACAAAATCTTTCAATGCAAGTTGAGAACAAATTGCTCTAAATTTACATTCTATTAATCTCTGAAATTACCTGAAAGGAATGATGGCTAGCACTTGTGAAACAGAGGCAGGATGCTCATTAACAATGAGAACATGAACCATTGTGGGACAGAAAGCCCAAGTAGTGAGGTAATTTGTCAGTTTGCTTCATTTTGTGTCCTTGACAGCAGTGGATGAGAAGTCACAGCCACTGTTTCTTCCCTAACTCAGTCATCTTTTTATTTTATGGTTTTTCTGGGATGTTTTGCTACTTTATGAAAGAAGTAAGCATTTGGGAAACATCTCAGTTACCATTTGTCACAAAAAGTTGAGCAACTCCTCCAAAGCAGCCACCCTAGTTTATGGAGACAGGCAGCTGGTGACCCACAGCAAGCAGGATGTGTGGGGGACACTCAGCTGGAGCCAGGGCAGAAGAGGGGGCTCAGCACTTGGGGCCACCCCTACCCCACCACCTTCTCACACAATGTACTGGGTTTGCGTGGCAGGGTTTTGGTAGCAGGGGGCTATGGAAGTGTGGGTGTGGGTTTGGGGGGGTGTGTGTGTGTGAAATGCTGCCAGCAGCTTCCCTGTGTCTGACAGAGCCAATGCCAGCCCGCTCCAAGATGGTCTCAGTTCTGGTCACAGCTGAGCCCAGCAGCTGGGATAACAGAGTTAACAAGGGTGAAAAAATGCACAGTGGCATCTAGAGAGAGGAGTGAGAATATGCGAGAGGGACAGCCCTGCAGACACCCAGGTTGGTGCAGAGGAGGGGCAGGAGCTTCTCCAGGTGCCGGAACTGAGATTCCCCTGCAGCCCCTGGTGCAGGCCATGGTGAGGCAGCTGTGCCCCTGCAGCCCTTGGAGGACCATGGGGACACAGAGATCCACCTGGAGTTAACGGAGGACCCCATGCCAGAGCAGGAGGATGCTTACTGCGGTGTTCAGAGTTGCATCTGACATTCTGAAAAGGTTCAGTACAATCCACTTTGGATCTTACCAGTGTTTAACTCCTTCACTGAGGCATTGCAGACAGTGATCTTCCCCATTAGCGCTCTTTTTTGTGACTGTCACAGAACACGCCTCGTGCAGCAGCAGGGTGTACATCTTGTAAGACAGAAGTGCATTTTAAATTGTGCTGGGTCTACATCCCACTTGTTCACCACACATTTAAAGCCGAAAGCACTCTACCATTAGCTACAGCTCAAAAGCAGACACATAACTCACTTCACATCGAAGCACACTTTGATACACTCTTTCTTCACACAGCAGAGATATAATGACTTGGTGGAAGATACCATTTGCAGGACAGAAAATATATATTGCAGAGACTAGAGATTTTCTAAAGCTTTACTATTGATGCAATGAATCAGTATTTGCTAATCAGTGTAATCTTGGCAGCATGGCATTATGCCTTTTACTGTTTTGGAAAGAAATGGAAATGCAGAGTAGCTGTTTTATTTCAAAATAGCATCATGTCAATCAGTCTATTTTTGTTTGTTTTGAAGGAGGTTTATATGCAGGGCTGTTAGATGACAGGTCTCAAAATGCATACAAAGTATTTTACCTTTGGAAGGTGACTGTTATAGATCAGATTCTGCATACTACTGTTTTCATTAAAATAGCTGAAAACAAAAAAGAAGAACAAATTGCAGTCAAATCAGAGCCTGCACACATTATACATTCGAGTATTGTTCTAAGTGCATGATGGTTTACTGCATTACATGGCTCTCCACAAATGCAGCTCTGCTTACAGATACCTTTGCAGGATTAGAGCCCAAAATAGTAACCCTCTGATTCTGTATTTTCAAGTAAGCTTATTTATAACTTTGTTAACAAATTTTCCCCCCTCCTCCCAATCTGCTTTATGACAGAGTGGATATTCTGTTTCATAAAAGAGCTAAAAGCCTGTTGTGCTGATAACACTTGGAAACAGCTGAGTGCACTGGACACTGTTGATGTGTTTCAGAAATAAGAGTGACTTAGGAGCAGCAGCACCTTTAGGAGAGCAGAGTTAAGCAGAACAGGACCTGAAACTCCAGTACTGGCCACTATCATCTGCAGTGGGGCAGCGCTCCTGGAAACAGAAAGCTAAGGAAGGAATCAATGACATTTCAGAAGCATTGCATGCATGCACACACACACTCAGACATGTTTAGTGTGGCCGTGTCGTTCTTGCTTTCTCTGTAACCCTGCTAATAATAAAGAATAAATATTGTTCTCATTCATTGGTTTACTCCCCTCTTTTCCTTGCTCCCAATCCTAACATGTATTATCCCACAAGGTCTCTCTTCACCTCCATATTGTTGGCTGAATGCCATTAGCTGAAAACATCCTCCTACCACTAGATGAAAAGAAGGGTACGAATTCTTGCTTGAGAATTACGAGAATTTACAAAAGTCAACAGGATGATGGCATGCAGTAGGAATGATGCCACCCAAAGTGGAGGAAAAATACTTCAGTTCTTCCTCACACAGGATTTGCAGTGGCATCATTGGGACTTTTGCTTCAGCAATAGCTTGTAGAACTGACACATAAAAAAATTACACAGAATATAAACTGAATTTATGACATAACAAATAATATTTAATATATAGCATTGAATGCATACACATCAATATCAGTGCCGTAACAACAAAAACAAAACTTGTAAAATTAGCAGCAGTTTTTTGCAAGTACAAAAATACACATTTTTTTTCAGAACATATATAATAGCAAAATTTAACAGGATATATTACACAAACTCAAAGCATTTAGATAATGCATTACTCTAATATATTATATGATGTATGACACAGACAGCGAGACCGAGTGCACCCTCAGCAGGTTTGTAGATGACAGAATGCTGAGACGTGCAGTTGACACAACAGAAGGATGGGATGCCACCCAGAGGGACCTGGACAAACTCAAGAAGTGGGTCCATGAGAACCTCAGGAGGTTCAACAGGTCTAAGTTCAAGGTGCTGCACCCTGCCCTGGGCCGGGACCATCCCAGATACAGGTAAAGACTGGGAGAAGAACTCTTTGAGAACAGCCCTGCCGAGAAGGACTCGGGGGTGCTGGTGGATGAGAGGCTGGACATGACCCCGCAGTGTGCACTCACAGCCCAGAAAGCCAAACATCCCCTGGGCTGCATCCAAAGCAGCGTGGGCAGCAGGGCGAGGGAGGGGATTCTGCCCCTCTGCTCCACTCTGGTGAGACCCCACCTGCAGTGCTGCATCCAGCTCTGGGGTCCCCAGCACAGGAAGGACATGGAGCTGTTGGAGTGAGTACAGACAAGGACCATAAAGAACATCAGAGGAATGGAAAAACTCTTCTGTGAGAGTTGGGATTGTTAAGCGTGGAGGAGGCTTCAGGAGGACCTCACTTTGGCCTTCCAGTACTTTAAGGGCGCTTATAAAAAGAAGGGAGATGACTTTTTTTATGGGCAGATAGCGGCAGGACAAGGGGCAAGGTTTTAAACTAACAGAGAACAGGATTAGACTAGATATTAGGAAGAAATTCTTTACTCAGAGAATGGTGAAGCACTAGAACAGGGTGCCCCAAGAAGTTATGGATGCCCCATCCCTGGAAGTGTTCAAGGCCAGGTTGGACGGGGCTTTGAGCAACCTCGTCTAGTGGAACATGTCCCTGCCCTGGTAGGGGGGTTGGAACTGGATGATCTTTAAGGTCCTTTCCAACCCCATCCATTCTGTGATTCTATGTTTTAGAGGTTGCATAATAAAATTACTTGTGTTCTGCTTGCAATAATACATAATGCCACTTACAGCAATGTTAAGAAACTATTCACAACTTAAACATGAACAGAACAGCCAACAAAGCACAAGAAATGAAACATAGAGTTGCAAGGTGTTAGTTACAAGATTCAGCATTTCCCTTTACATACTATGGGGCTTACTTTTTATTTCTTTTGCAGTGTGAAAGAAATAACTACACCTATCGAACATACTGTATAAACATACAGAAAACAACACACTTACTCCTTGGGGGACAATGAAGGTAATATTTATCAGTTTCAGAACAGTAGTATAATACCCCAGTTATGGAAGCTATGCTGACTTTGCACACTACATCAAAAGCACAAAGGACTGGGACTCACATCTGCAAGGCTCAACACTCGAGTGGTCAAGGAGAGAGGCCCAGCAGGCAGCCCGCTGCCCTGGCAGGGTCAGGGAACAGGACACTGGCCTTCGTTACCTCCTGGGCCCCTTCCAGATTTTCAAGAGATTTCTGTTTGCTTGCTTTTCAGCAATTTTTATTATTCTTACAATGTTCTTGCAAAGCTTTACATTGGAACATTACTCAGACAGTTTCCTAAAAAAAGAAAACCTGTGAGTCCAAGGACTGCTCAATTTAATTTGAACAACCTGTATGTTAAACTTAAAATGAACACACATCAACACCAAAGGCATTTTCTTTATGGTGTTTATTTTAAGCATTAAGATTCCTCTGCAAAAAGCTTTGGTCGGTCTCCTCAAACTTTGGATTGCTGTAATGCTTTTCTAGACCTCCTCTTTGATCATGAAGTCTGTCTCTTCCAGTGACTTTCAGAGGCAATGGCTGAAGGTCAGGCTTAATGAAACAGCCATCGACCCCATCAGTACGTTTCAGGGATGCTGACCTGGTGTTGGGCCCCACCAAGCCCCCCTCAGCCCCAGTGTCAGTAGGTTGTGGAGATGGTGGCACCTTGGTGGGTGTATGGAAACAGTCATCAGCCACAGGAGCAGCAGCGTCTTCGTGTTTCTTTAGCGACTGAAAAGTGCTATCGAAAGGGCAGGAGGTTTCACTTAGGGTAAACAAAGCCTGGTCTGAAAACTGGGAGAAAGCACTGTCCAGGGAGCAAATCGATGACACAGATGGAGATGTCCCAGAAGAAGACTGGCTAAAAGAGCTAAATCCTGAGCAAATATTTAATCCCTCTGGCGTTGGAGGCAGGAGACAATGGGACAGGTCTTTCCTTTCAACATTTTGGTTTGTGTTGTCACTTTTACCAACATTAATCCCTATAACCAAGCTCTGATTGCTGAGCTTTTGCCTTTCCACCTGCAATGACCGGCGCTGGCAGAGACACTCTTCACCTTCATGAGACAGGACAAGGTCACAGCTGGCTTTGCGCGTTGCCTTCTCACGCCCAGCACTGGTGCGGGCGGAACTGGAGGTCTGGAGGCCAACTGCAGGCTCGGAGGAGCGCCGGTGCCTCCTCACAGTCTTGGGAGCACCCGAGGCAGCTGCTGAGGGGAAACCACTGGAGTAGGGAGACTCGTTTGAGCTTTCTTGCGAGGAAAACTTCAGATGCACGTCGGCAGAAATTGCCAACTGCTTCAGTTTGGTTTGGCTTTGGATTTCATCCACCTCTGTCTGCTCCGAATCGCCATCACTCAGAGTGAAGACAGACTCCCTGCTCCTGTTATCCTGATCATGGGTTTTAATCCAGTCACTGGAGGAAGAGTCAGCTTCATCATTCGCCTCATTTTCCAGGCTGTCATAGGAAGAGTCGGTCTGATGGAGAGAAGTAACATCTGCAAGGACAAACCAAGTGTTAACACGTCAGTGACTGAACCACCCTCTTGATAAGCAGCTGCTTTTTTTTTTTTTTGGCAAGTATCCTTTACTTTCAGGAGCATTTGCCCTTTAAAGATTCTTCAAGCAGAAATACTAATAATTTCATTAAAAATTTCTGTCTTAATTTTGAACTGGAGAAGCTGAAGTGAGTACTAAGCTACAGTTCAGTCGAGAAATACAGGATAATGGCACAAATAAGGGTTAGGGGGTTTTGGTTGTGTTTTTGGTTTGGTTTTTTAAAGTGGATAGTGCATAATCCAGCTGTAACCAATAATTTACATACATACATATATTGAAATGGTAATTTATTTAATTTTTCTATTCATTATTGGATATTGAAAGCAACATTTAACCTTTCTTTCCTTCTTTTAGACAAATGAAGAAAACAGGGCATACTTCTTACCTCTTCCAGAAAATACAATATTTTTAAGAGCAACACTGTGAAGTTTTGCTCTCAGTTTAAACAGACACCTCATTTGCACTGAGCAGTGCACACCTGGGCCCTATCCTGTATCTGCATTAATTGGAATTACATTGAATCTCTTTTGCTCTGGGTTAGGCTAAGCTGCCTTATCTCACATTTGCAGCAGACACAGTTCATGCACGGGCAGCCACCACGCCTCAGTGCCTGCCTGAAAGCCCATTCAGCTGCTGTAACCTGTCGTGGGTCTGAGCTCTCACTGCCAGCACATCCCAGCACAGCAGATCCCATGTGCTTCACTGCTGAGGAGGGGGCAGGTCGCATTTCACCGGATTTCACTCAATCTCACTGGAGGCGGAGCACGAGGAGTTTGAAACAGCCACACTGAGTCAGACAGACATGCCGACACAAGTGCCATTTCAGTACAGGCCACCTGTGACAAAATTTATTTTACAAAAATGCTGCTTTAGAATACTTGACGGAGAGACACAAAACTCCAGTCAAAATCAGAGGGTTGGAGAGAAAAAAAGCATTAATGATAATCTGGAAAGCTCTGTCAACTAGTCTGCCAAACACTTTCAGTCACCAGTTCCATGATTTTTCTGTGCTAGCAGCAAAATCTGGATGTCCCATTGAAACTCTGGAGATCTCTCTCTTTTGATAGGGAAGAACAGACACTTTCAACCCTAAAACAATGGTGTGACATGTATTATGACCATTGTTGATCACTGACTTCCTGTTATTTTGGGAAAACACAGGCTAATGCAAAAATCCTAGATTTGAGAGGAAATCTCTAGATTTTTTTCTTGTTTTATTTTCTTTTTTTTCCCCTCCCTCCTTTTTTAACCACAGTGGTTCAGATGACTTGTGAAAGCATTTTGTGATATGATCCAGGTCTATGGTAAGTTGAATCAGTGATTATGACCAATTCTTTGGGCAGACGAAAGAGAACAGCAGTATCTGGGTACACCACATGAAGAAGGAACAGCATTCTTCCATGGAATATACCAATCTTTTGCCTGCCTGAGTTTAGCTGCCTTAAAGGAATCAAAACACCGATCTATATTACCTGAGCTGTTCTCTCTCTTGCATGTCATCAGAATTTCTCCAAAGAGGGAGGTAATTTCATCTCCAAAAATCCTGCAGCAATTCTCAATGAGGAACTGTACCAGACTAGAAATCTGCAACAAAGCAATGGGAGAGAGATGTCAAATCTTCTCTTATTCAACTGAGGGCAAGCTCACCATGCAGATGAGGAACAGGAGCACACTGTCATCCATGAAGGCAGCCAGGAACTACTCTCTCAGTCTCCTGGGCCCAGATAAACTGTCCTGGGCCAGATAAACATCTTTTCCATTCTACTCTGTCCTGTTTCGAGGTTGCCGCAACCAGAGATCTTGATGAGAGAAGCATTTTGCTGATACACTGAGCGTTGCTTTATGACCTCTCTCCCCTTCTTCCAGACAGATTATGAGAATGGACTGATGAATGTTGCTGGAGCCCTGATGAGAGGACAAGTCCTGATCTGAAGAGGTACTGACTGTTCTCATATTTGTAACCAACAGCCTGGTTGAATGGGATGACAGTCAATTTGGCTTTCTACTACACCAAAGTGTTTCTTACCTTTTTAATAAATTCACTTTCTGTATCAGGAGTGGAGGATACAGGAGGCCAGAGCAGGCTAGGTGCAATGCACACAGCCAGATTAAAGGCATTCATCTGGTTCTCTTCAGATTGCATTTCTATCACATGCAGTACTCCAAAGATGTAACGTAAGAGAAAAACATTAGCTCTGGGGAGATGCTCTATTAACCTGAAAATATATAAAAACAGAATTCTTCACATTAGTGACCACCTTCCATAGATATACACAAGCCAAGATATGGAAATGCAGAAACAGGGTAACATGGTCCATTAATTAAATCAGGGAGGATGTCAAAGAGGTGTTCTTGTTCAGCTTTTTTACCTCTCTGTGTCTCTGAACTGTTTTCTGGAACAGCAGAAAACACCATAACACAAAATTATGCTCTGCCAAGTACAACGTATGACATGAAACCGTACTTCACCTAAGCTGCCTGATAATTCACCACTCAATTCCCCGAACAGTTCAGAGTCTGTCCATGCCATCTGGTTGCCTTAAGAGTGTGTGTAAATACTCCTGAGGTCAGCTACTGCACAAAGCTCCGTTTCCTGCGACACAAACTGCCTACTTTCTGTTTTGTATCACATGCAAGGTTGGAGGCTTCCCTTGTCACTATGCTCCAGCATTTCATTCACAATTCCATCTTGGCTTGAAAATGGTCACTAAAATTTGAGATGAATGAGGGGAAATACATGAAGAACTGATTTCAGTTTCCCTTTCACCCAGGACTCCAGAGTTCCCCACAGGTGGTTTTGGATTTTGTATCAGACAGAAATTCAGGTTTTGGACATCATATTTACAAATAATACAAGTTGCTTTTGTTCTTTTCATGAAAGGATATTTAATGTATTTACTGGTGTCCACAGAAGGCAGAAAAGCAGGACAAAAGAGAGTCAGAAAATTGTCTCATACAGGCAATCACTTAAGTACATATAAAATCTTCAGCGTTCTGTCATATATAAAGATATTTTTAGCATCTATTTAAAAAAATTAATTGTAAGTTGAATATTTGTGATTCTGCACTCTGGGATATACATTTATAGGAAAAGAATGTAGAGAATATAAGTAACTACCTTTGGATGCTTTTTATCTTCTCTTCATTATTTCCTTGATCAAGCACAGAGACCCACTTATCACACAGCTGGGATGATAAAATACTGCCTGGGATGTTGCGGAGAAAATCCTTATCAAGAGAAAAGAAGAACAAAACATGTGAGCAGCTGTTCTGAGGCATGTGAGGGAGCAGGAATAAGATACACAGATACAAGAGGATGTGTCCATGGGACGGCACTTGCTGGCAACCATATCATTACACACAGCAACCAAAACTAGAAGAGTATCATCTGAGATAGAGGTACTTTAGATTATGCCTAAAGTGAGTATTTTCCTGCCTTTCCCTACCCTTTTTTTGTCAAAATAGAGGTATTTGAATGCTTCATCTGATATTACTGAACTAAAAAATCTGCAGCGAGACCAGTTATTTTGATGTTGCATAATGTCTGTCTTTACTTATCACTTAAATCCATCTGTAGTCCCTGTTTCTTCTCCTTAGCTGACAAGCTCAAATACCTCCAGACCATAAGCACTCCAAGGCATCCCTACCTTCCTTCTCCTAATCAATGGAGTACCTAAACTAGTCATTGACAGTCTTGCTATTCCTCTTTCCGAACACCTGAACCATTGGCAGGGAAACTGTTGAAGTTTAGGAAGAAGACCAAATCCTAGCTTCCTAAAAAAGCTAGGATGAGGGAAGTTATGATGCTGTTTTTGCACGAGGAACATTGGTTTTGACATGCAAGACTGTAACAAAAGATAATGAATGAAAAAAATAATCACACAGAATCACAGAATCACCAGGTTGGAAGAGACCTCCAAGATCATTGAGTCCAACCCATGCCCTAACACCTCAACTAAACCATGGCACCGAGTGCCACATCCAATCTTTTTTTAAACACATCCAGGGATGGTGATTCCACCACCTCCCCAGGCAGACAATTCCAGTACTTCACCACTCTTTCCATGAAAAACTTTTTCCTAATATCCAACCTATATTTCCCTTGGCGTAGCCTAAGACTGTGTCCTCTCGTTCTGTCAGCTGCTGCCTGGAGAAAGAGACCAACCCCCACCTGACTACAACCACCTTTCAGGAAGTTGTAGAGAGGGAATCCAAATATTTATGGCAACACTATAAACTCACTAGGCTCTGCAGCGTAGGGTAGTACTGATGTGTAAGGAGACAGGTCTGCAAACATGCTTTTTAGTATTTCACATGTAGAGATAAAGAGAGGAACAGGACCAGGCTGTAGCAGAGACCTCAGGAAAGCTGTCAGCAAAACAAGCTGGCTGCTCCTCTTCCTCATCCTAATTCAGTGGTAGCCCCCTTTGGAGATCCTCACAAGGTTAATTTGCCAGCCCATTCTTGTTAATTCAGTCCACCAATTCCTCTTTGGGCCCGTCCCTGGAGAAAAGCCCTCCTTGGCTGTGCACAGGATCTGTACTGCTCTCACCCAAAATGGGAGACAGGAACATTCTTCACATACCTTAAACAAAGATGCTGTCACAAATATGGATTCACGGGCCAGGTCCACTTCAGTGCCTGAATCAAGCTTCTCCTTTAGCTCTTTGAACGTTTTTGCACTTCCAGAGCGTCTGAAAATACCCTTGGTTGAAGGCCCCTCTTGGTAGAGGAGGGAAAGCATGTCCTAAAAAAATTAAAAAGGCAAAGAGGATTTCTCATAAATATATTTTATTGTCCAGTGCCACTAAAATGTAGTTTTGCCATTTTTGCCACAGCTGAAAACCTTTTAGTCCTAAAAAAAACCAGAAATCAAACACAAGTCAAGGCTCACCCTCCAAACCATGCCAAACTGCACAGCAAAGCTGTGATCTGGGGCTCTCATTTTGGAAAACATCCCCTCAGAAATTTCATGCTGCCACTGCTAAGCACTAACTTACTGCATGACCTTCCAGGACCTGTGCAAGTTTCAGCCAAGTTATTTAAATACCTAAATGCTGTGGTATGGGAAAAGGAGAGTGGTCTATCTAATTCAGAGCTTTGCATTTGACAGTGGCCTCAGCCAGACACTACTTGGCAGGAAGATATGAGACCCTCACTGCTCATCATTGTGGTCAGTATTATCACCAAGCAGAGATAGACTTCTGTTCCACTGCTGATGTCTGAAAAAAATCAGATTTTTATCTAAGCTAGAAAGTGCTTTGTTTGTTAATATCTATCTGCACTTCTACAGCAGATCAGAGTCAGGTTTTTACCCCCTTTGCTGCTTGTGAGTGGTATCAGACTCTGCAAGCAGCTCAGGGCTGCCAGCAGGACCAACTCTGGGGTAAGGTACTCCCGCTTGGGAGGTCACTCCAAGGGAGATAAAGCTCAGCTTGTGGCTCCTCTGAAGCCAATAAGGCTGCCCAGGATTAAACAAGTAGGCAGCTTAGTACAGGAAAGGGGAAACAGGCAGATTCCTGCCTAGCTTTTACAATAACAGGAGGGACTGATTTCTTCTGTTAAATAAGAGAGGAAAACAAGCAGAAAAGGAAATGCTGAAACTTCTCCTGGGATAGTATGTTCATGATATTTTCCAGATGCTTAGTTCTCTGTGGTCTCCTGTGGGCCATCTCTCAGACATGCTGGTCACCTCTTGCAGGCCCACTCCAAGCAATGTAGAATTTGTCATGTTTGTCTCTTCAAAAGGGGAAACACGTGCAAACAGTCTCTGGGATTATGCCTATGCACACAGTGGCCTGAAGACCAAGTTACCAAAAATGATGGCAAGAAAAGGGACACTAGTCCATCATTATTAAACTGAATTAGTGAACAGTAATGGCTAAGGAATGGAGTTTGGGGACTTTCCTAGTCTGGGCTGTAAGGTAGGTCTTCCTGCCACACAGCAGTGCAAATAAGTCTAATGGAAGCTATTACTTTTACTTTTATTCTTTAATGTTTCTTTCTCACTCTTGAAGAAGTCCAAGATCAAGAATTCATGTAAGTGCAGATGCTTTGGAGAAGCCGCTTCATGGCAGCAGGATCCATGTCATTTGAGTTTCATTCTCATTCATTTCATCTCGGTCATTTCATTCTCATGAAAATTTTCATTTTCTTTGTAGGAATTTAGAGCTCTGCCATCAAAACAGGCTGAGTCCCACAGCACAGGATATTAGCACATGAATAAATGCTTTGAAAATGTATTTTAAACAAAATATTCACAAGATAAAAATGGGAAGCCCCTGTTAAACTAACAAACCCAGACGAAATTACATGAATGAAGCTATGGTGCAAGACAATTCACTGTGGCAACAGCTAAAAGAAAGCCCTTCAGCTGTGAAAAAAGCAAGCTGGGAGCCCTGAAGCAGTTATCCAGCCATGCCTGCAGCATTCATCCCCAATACTTTCTTTCTCTTGCAGGTAAATCCCATTCAGTCCCCCAGTATTCTATTCTCCAGAGATGCTGCATGAATTCAGAAGTAAATTATATTTTGTGGCATAAACACAATGATTAAAATTCAAAGCACGAACTCTACCAAGTTGTGATTCTATGCTTAGTAACTCTGGGGATTTTTTCAGATAAAAATTTACTAATATTTATGTTTTGGAGAAATTTCTGAAATGCAGCACTGGCTCATCTCTTAAACAGAGAGACTGAGGGATCAGGTGATCATAGTCATACAGAGTCCATCTCTGGAGGGCTTATTTAAATAACCTAAATGATGAAAATGCACACTTCTCCTTCAAAAGAAAATAACAACCCCACACTATTATAAGACCTGAAAAGTCCTGGTATGATTCACTATTCAGGCAGTGATAAAGCTGCACATCAAGCATCAGCTTAGGAGACAAAACATCTCTTCCTATAAACTGGTGTGACCCCACTCATTTCAGTGGGGTTCTGGTGACTTCTTCCAGCCAGAAGTCGGGCTGTTAGGATGAAAGGCCCAATCCTGCAGGGCTCATTCCCACTCTGTAAATACTTCATCTGCCGCACTGACAACAGGGCAGCCCTCCAGTGACCAAAAATGCCACATATATGCCTTAATTATGCTTAGGAATGGGCTCTAGGACAACCTTTTTCATGTTCCTAGGCTGGTTTTGAAAGCAGCCACAGCACCAAAGCTCCCTCAAGACAGGATGAAAAGATGCTACTGTAGCCTCCACATTCCCACCTATTTTTTGCAGTGGTGCTGTCAGACCAAAAATGAGGACTCAGAGTGCTTGCCTGCCCTGGAATGACTTCAAGAAAGGCTCTGAAATTGCGTAGTTATGGGCAGGTGGCATTTTTATGCATGCGTGGGCTGCCTATATGGGACAGTAGATGAGACATTTATGGATGTGGGGATTTTACACAGATCTTGGGAGTGGTTTAAAAAGTATGTGTGAATGTGGCATTTATTTACACTGTGTAAGTGAGGATTAGGAAACCAGCCTTATAGCATGGGCTATAAAGGAGAAATAGCCCAGAGCAGCAGACTGCTCACATACATTTCTTAAGCTGTTATTAACTGGGCCTGACCACAGCATATGTTAAAAACCAAAGCTCTTGCTGAGAACCACAAATGAGGTTGCCCTTTGGAAACCTTTCTGGTTTCTTTGCTTGGGTAATTTCAATGCCCCATTTACAACCATATCCTCATTTACTACACAGAGAAATTCCACTACTGTAAGACCCAACCCTGAGCCTGGGACTCACCAAGAGGGGTTTGGGCAGGTTGTCATCCTCACAGATGGTTGTTAGTAAGAGGCCAAAGAGCTTCCCAGGAGCAGCAGATGTTGAGGAGAGGGGTGCATTGTCCAAGTGAGTGCCTGGGCCACGCCAAAAAGCCCAATTTATGATAGATCTTTTCCTTTTAAATGATTTTTGGCTTAAGTCTGGGAAAAGAGAAAGGTGTTTATTATGAGAAATGCATTTGAATTCTAGTTCCAGTATTTGGGTTTTGGTGGTTGCTATGGTTTCAAAGGAAAAAATCATGAACTCAACTAATTCCTTGCATCCAGCGAAGCCTAATCCACCATGCACATACCTCTCTCTCTGTGTGTGTGTGTGTGTGTGTGTGTGTGTGTGTGTAGAATGTGTTGCCTTACTCATGCCCTGAAGAGGATCACCAGGATCTGCACTGCACTGCCGGAGCACAGCGTCAGCACTCACCACCAAGTGCAGGATGGCAAACCTCAGCCTGCTGACTTCACACAGAGCTGGACTCTGCTAAATAACTCATTTTCCATCCACAGGTGCAAAACCACTGCCCTCACCTTGGCGTGCTGTCCAGAGCCTTCCTAGTTCTCCTGGCAATGTGAGAGACTCTCCCCACAGTTAACACCAGAGAATCAACTAATGGGGTGAGGCGTTTTCTGACCAGGAAAAGCCACTGCCTTTGCTCTCTCCACCGCAATGCCAGAGTATCATCAGTGTCCTCACTCCAAGTGTTTGCTGACCATGGCCCAGGGACGGTGCCTGCCCTTTAATCAATGCCTTCCAGATGGCATTTCAGCATGCTGCCAGCACACTGATGGGCTCAGTTTGTCTTCATTTTAATGTATTTCATGAGATATCGATGGAGCTGTACTAACTGAAGCTCCTGTTTGTGGCGTATAGAGAAGGAAACACTAGTATTGGTACATAAAAAGGGGGTTTTTTATATGACCTTTCTCAATATCAGCCAGTGTGAAGTCTTAACAGCATGGGCTACTGCTAAGGGGAAAAGGAGTACAGACTGTTCATGACAAAAGTGCTAACTGGGAAAAACTTATCCTGAGATATTTTTTATTTTTGAGGTGTTTTCAAAGCCAATCAGCATTGATTTAGTTGCTTGCCTACCCCATACACATTTTAATTAGCTGGTTCTTCCAAACATTTTACTTCCTGGTGTTGTGGAGGCCAGAAGCAACGCTTGCAGAATTAAGGATAGTGGTACAATACCAGATTTTTCTCTCCAATACTTTATTCTCTCCTATACTTTATTATAATTGGGTTTTTAGCTCAAAGAGTGATTTTCATTATACATCATTCCATTCCAGATCATGCTCCCTTTGGGAATGGGTGGAAGTCTTTCCATTAGATGCTTACAGGATGAAAAGTTACAGTTTAACTCAAAATGTGAACATATGAATGTGAAAGCCTGAAGAAAAATTCTTTTCATAAAAAATAATGAGGATATGCATTTTAAGCAGTCCAAAACTTCAAGAAATGTAAGTCTGGCTTTACTGTGTGTCTAAGGCTTTACTTGACACATCATGTTTTGGGAGAACAAAACTGACCTGTAACTTTCCAAATGACATTTTTTTCCTTTAGATGAGCTGGATATTAGCACCTGAATAAGGTTTGCTTCACAAACTAAGGTTTGCCAGTGTTCTAGTGACACAATGGCAAATACATACACTCGTGGTTTTTTCTGTAAACCCTATAGACCTCAGTGGAAGCAAAAATTAAGATGCTATTTTGGAGAACAAGGAATAGCAGAAGTGAATAAAAAAAAAGGTCTTAAAATTAGGAACTCTTCTTAGTCTCTTACTGATTGTTCCCCTCTTAACAGCCATGTCTCAAACTGAGAATGAGAGCAAAGGGTCATTGTAACTAACTGCAGCTCTCTCCTGGGACAGGAAGGAAATCTTAGCCAGTGTCCTTCAGCAGACCAGGGCAGAAACCAACAACTGATGTAGGGCAATGAAATGCCCTGTCACTTAAAAACTAACATTCACTGAAAAACAGGAAAACTCGTCCTTTTCATACCCCGTTTTTAAGGGGGTTGAGAAGTCTTAAGCTGAAGAAGAGATGAGAAGGGGCGGATGTACACTTTCTTTCCTTCAACCTGTGCAAAGTTATAATACTAGGAGAAGCCCAGGCTCCTCTCAGCCAAGACAGATGCCAATTATTGCTCTGCAGAAGTACTTCCATACAAAAACCTCATGGCCTTGCTCTGGTGGATTAGTCTAAGCCAGAATCAGAAAAAAGTAATACCAGTTTGTTGAAAAATTTTGGTCAGAGCTCACAGCAGCCACCTCTTCTGCTCATATTTTACATGAAGGGAATGACTATTCTTAGTTAGTGTCCTAGCCATGGAAATGCTACTTCCTCCCCTTGAAACTAACCAGAAACTTCTAAATAAATCTTCAGCTCTATTTAACAATGTGCTCATGAGCATTATTTAATGGCCATGTTTAACTGGTAGGTGGCCATTCCTGTTACATGCTGAAAGGCTACAGCAGAGGCAACAGAAACATTCCACTTCTTTCACATAGAAAATTCTCCTGTACTTTTTTTAACCATCCTGCCAGGACAGTTGATACAATTACACCACCAGATTAGATGTCCACACAGCTGCTTACTCAACATGAGGGCCAGCTGTCAGTCCTGCCTGCCTGTCAACACCTACACTGCTGTCTAACCATGGTGCACCCTGGTAGAGCTGGGCAGCTGCTCCTTGCTGCCTCCAGAAGGGACAGCATGTCCAGCACAGAGGGATCCCTGATGCAGGGAAGTGATGGGAGGGAGGACAGCACAGCATGTGTGTGGAGTGAAGCGTGGGGTTACAGATACTGCTCTCTGTAAATTCACCCTGTATGTGGCAGTGTGCCCAGTGGGTACCCACCAACAGCAACACAGATTTTGGCTTGCTGATCTGAAGATGAGCCCAAAGCCAGATCACAGCCCTGGCTTGCATGAAGGAAATTTTTGCCATTTTCCAAACCCAAAACAGTTAGGATAAGCACAACTAACAGTGCTGTATGTGAGATAACCCGCTTTGCAAGCAGTCAGACCTACACATCACTTTAACAGGTTTTGTCTGATGAAAGAAGGAAAGGTGAATGGACCAAAAGCCTCCTTCTCCCATTTAGCACAGTTTCTGTACATGACCTGCAGGCTGCCCCAGGCTTCTGCTGCCCCAAGCCAGGCTCCCTCCACTCCTGCAGCTTGCACAGCATTGATGATAACACATCTGCATTAGAACTCTACAGGCCTGATTTGCATTTCTATTTTCTTTTGCCAGTCAACATCAGCTGCCAAAGCAGGGCCTGTAAACCTAATTACTCCCCTTTGCTAGATTGCCTCATTCTTAAAATATGCCATGAAGTAATACATGATACAAATTACTGGGAAGGGGGTGGATGAATGCATGTGGAAAGGAAATTAATTTATATAAAATGTAATCAATTTCCAGAATAATTTGTAATAGACTCTGGTATAGCTTCACTGTACTTAATTTCTGAAAACATTACCAATGGATTCTACTCACATTCATATATTGTGGGAGATCTTTAATATTGGAGAGTGCCCAAGACAACAGAGTGGATGTCATTTTTTTCATGATACGGTCATTAATGTTGAAGTAGGGCAGAGTTCCTAATTGAGCTGAGTATGCTAGTGCGTTAAGAACAACAAAAACACACCATGGGATGTGTCCTTGCCCTAAGTCTAATGCCCCAATCCTGTTACAATCTCCTTATTTGTTTTATCATGAGCAAAGCACAGTCATTGTGTCATTCACAACAGAGTGAAAAACAGAGAGCAGGTGCTCGTATTTTTGCAGCATCAAGGCCAAAGGCAGAAGAAAATACTACTTTCTTTATTTTACTCAAAGAGTACTGAAATAAAGTTCTATTCACTCACCTCATCTAGGTACTCAAGTACCTGCCTAGACTTTGCCACTTGAGGGTCCCAGTGAGGGGGGTGTGTAGTCTAAGTACCTTACTGAGATAAAGGATGCTGCCAAATGTTGCATGGGAATTCTGTGCCAAAGTCAAGCCTTCACTCTTGAACCATAAAACCACTCTGCCTTGTTACAGAGCACAGCAAGGGCTGCAGAGAGAAGCTCAGCTAATACACTCACAAAAATGGCAGAGGAGAGATTTTGTCTTTCTTTTGCTGATTTTAGAACAATCACTTGACAGGCAGCTTGTCAAAATGTAACTTACAAAGATGACACATATACAACAGCACTCTCAGATCAGGGGGAGCTACACTGCAAACTCCCCCGAGCAGCTGGAAGACACACCTGCACGCTCCTCTGTGCTTCCCACTGCACCCCCAGCCCGGCACATGTGCCTTCTGTAGCAGAGCCAGGGAGGTGGCCAGGCTGCGGGGAGAGGTGCTGGGGTGAGAGGAGAACGTACCGTTCAGCTGCTGGCACGCGGCCACCTGGCTGGGCTTCAGCACAAACTGGCACTGCAGCTCCTGGGGCAGCTGCTCCGTCAAGAAAGGGCCCTGAAGCTGCCTGGGGCAGCCACAGTGCTTTGATCCGTGGGGCATAGCTTCACGAATGTGGCTCATTTTAATTCCAAAGGGATATTCATGTCCTGTTCAAAGAGAAATCATAATCATCTCTGGATTGACTGGAGGCTTGCAAAACTCCATCTGCCCTGGAGGAAAAGCAGATTTTGCTTGCTGGCCTGCAGCACTTTCTCAGTAATCTAAGAATCGTTGCTTTTCTCCATATTTGCATGGGCATAAATCATACACTGGCAGATAGGGACTTGCTGTGTTTGGTGTAGTTAAACAGATGTAAAAGTAAAATCAGATCTATTACAGCTGTATCACATAAAAGCCCGCCAGAAAAAAATACAAGTGACTATTTCCGAATTCAGTGTTTACTCTTTCTACTGCTTTTATTGTGGCACTGAAAGTTTAGGTAGTGATTGCTCATACCATTCTGGAGAGAAATAAAATTTTGGGAGCAGTCACATCAAATTTTTGCTGAGCACGCAAAACCAAAAAAACCCAGTGTGGAAGCGATCTTCTCTCCCTTAACAAGTTAAGTGCAACAGCCATCAACTCAGTCAAATGCGACACAATTATGGTTCCTGTCTGAGGCTGAAACAGGAAGGAAACGTTAATCACAGGGCTGATGCAAATGAGCTATGTTTGGCTTTAACCAGCATCTTTGGGGACTACACAGAGGCAATTCATTTCTGGAGGAGCTTTCAGAAATGCCACCGGAAAGATGCTTTTCAGACTTGTCTAAAGACCTGGCAGATGAAATATATTAAATGTGGATGCAATGCTAAGATGTTTTAGTTAGCCTGCAGTTAGACTTGAACACTAAGAGAGTGGAAGAGATGTTATTTGAGATTATAGGTAGTATGAAGCTATGGCACAGTCAAACTCTGCTTCTGATGTGCATCTATGATAAAAGTTGGCCTTATCTAATAAACCTTTGCATAAGTATCAAGAACAGCATCACTTTCATGTCAGATTCTTCTTTTCCAAGGATTGCAACTTGAATTTGCAGTGAGAGTCAGTCAATTAGAAAGGCCTTTCCCATTTCTGAATTCTCTGGTTCTACGTTTAAAGCCATGGATGTGATTTGATCTGAAGAAGATACACAATAATGGTCAGAAACTCAAAGTCTGGTATGTTTCAAAGGCAAAACAGTTTGCACTCTCTATAAGGTGCACAAGTTAGACATTTTATAAATATTAATGTTGTCTGACTCCAGTGAAGCATTTGTAGCTAAGGCTGCTTTGAGAAGGAATGCTAAGATTTACTGGGATTAGATTTGCAGGAGAAAAAACCACAAAATCCACAAGTTTTTCTTGTTCTAATTATCTGCAAACTCATATAGCACAAGTAATGCTGGGCTTCTAAAGGGAATGTTCTTACTAATGGGACAGGATTTGTTCTTAGTGAATCATGGGCCAAAATCAAATCACTCCATCCAATCACTTCTGAGATTTGTGTTGATTCTTGGTCCTGAAATGTTTTGAAAAGCATTTTAGAAAGTGAATAAGCACTAATTTGCTCCTAATCAGAGGGGAGCTGTCAGCCAGAATGAGAAATACAGGATTGGAAAGGACCTCTTGAATCAGTTAATTTGACTTGTGGAAGGAAAGAACATTTCTCAAAACTGTGCTGAGTTTTGCTGAGGAGGGGAGTAAACAATGCTATGGAGGTGTAGGAAGAAATATGGTAAACTTCCAGAAGAGGAGGTGACTGGAGAGGCTAACTCTGTAGAACGACTGGGGCTCATGCAGCAAAACCGGGGCAGAAATAAATGAACTTCTTCAACCTCTTAGTGACACAAGCAGACAATTGCTTTTCAAAACAAAGGATCAGCATTTCACTGCCTCCCCAAACAGGCAAACTTGCGTGACAGGGAAGTAGGAGAAAAAACAGGAAAAACAGAACAAAAGAGGAAACTGAATTTTAGTCTTCTATTTCTTGCTTCCTACAGCAGTAGTAACTGAGTGAATATTGAAAAACAAAACGTCAACAACTTACCAATAAGAGGGTAAGGAGCATGTTCCCTTCCTGAAATCACCCATAGCTTGTAGTCTTTTTCAGAGCCCTTTAATACCAAAATTAAGAATAAGTTTGTCAGCCATTAAGGACAGATTCACATAAAGTTTCTCACAATATAAGGATAATCTGCACCTTGCCAGCACGGTCAAAGGAATCCCCTTTACTTTTGCAGTGCCCAAGTCTCCCACCAGCAAATTCCTGCAGTGTGTCTGTCATGTGCAATGTGGTTTATGTGACCTGGGTTCAGCTCTGAGCAGTGAGAGGTGCTGGTGCCCATCACTCCTGAATGAAAAGGGGGAGATGTGCCCCAATTCTTTCCCTCAGACAGGAGTGCCTCCTGGCAGCAGAGGGATGGATGTCAGAGCCCACCTCACCCTGGCAGCACTGAACAGCACCCAGCACAAAGGAGAGGCAGCTCTGATCCCCCAGAGGGAGGACGGCTAAGCAACACAAGGAGAAGAACCTGCTGCAGAGTCTATGGCAGACAGCGGGCAGGATGTGTGAGCTAAGGTGACCCTTCAGCTCCCTCCTGAGTACCAGGGTAATCACAAACCCTGGGATGTGCTCTGGCACACAGACACCCCAGGCCTCACATCTGAGAACTCTGCTCCACCCTCTCCCCAGCTTTTCTACATCTCCAGTAAGCAGGAGGAGCTCAGGCTCGTGAGCCAACAGCATCCTGTGACTGACACTGGAAAATAGGGCAGGAGCACCTTCACCTGAGACCTGAGCCCACCCTAATGATGCCAAGGCAAGGATGGCAGCCTCAGGTTCCTGGTACTCAGTGCTGCCCCAAAATCTCGCTGTAGGGCTGCTGTCAGCCTTTTTCTGCAGCCCTTATGTGTGGAAGCGTTTGGGACTGATGGTGTTTTAAGACTACTGAGCCCTCTTTAAAATGTACAGCAGAGAGGATAAATTTACATCAAAAGCAACAATTTTCAAAAGACTGGAGAATACGATCATTTTTGGGAAAAGCTGTGAAAATCTCTGATTTAAATCAAATCAAATTAAAGCAAATTCTAAATATTGCCTTTAGCAGAAATGTACAATGTTGCAGTTTAATTGAAGAAAGAGTAGTACTTATTTCAGATATGATGGTGAGACAACAGAAATAAGAAGAATGACATTTAATATAAACCACTCTCAGGACAAAAGAAAATAGAAAGTGGATAAATACACTAATGCATTAAAAGTGATCTATTTTACCTTAAGTCCCTTTTCAGTGACACTACTACATCAGGATAATTAAAATCTAGAAGTTTTCTGGCTACAAAAAGTGATAAACACCTCATGACAGCATTTACTTAGACCCGAAGTTAAAGCCTACCTCCTTTTAAACAGACTTGCCAACTATCCTGCATTATCTGGACCTTCACCCAGTGTTCCTAAGGCTTCTGAGACTCTTCCTACTTGCTGCAGGCACCTGATGTAATGCTGATACACCCAATGAAGCCTTTGCAGTTTGCTCTCTGACTGACAGAGCTTTCTGGCCCATATTAGCACTGCTGTTAAGTCAGCTAGCAGGGGGCAGAAGGAAAATAAATAGACTTCAGAGACATCTCTGATGCCTCAGGGCAAGCAGCCAGGAGCAAATAAATACAACTGAAGAGCACAAGAAAGGGTATTTGCTTTTCCTTTCACATACATATATGAAAGGGTTCGTTGCCGTGAAGGGGAAGCAGGGGAAAGGAAGAGCCAGTAAGCGTTGTTCCAGTAGGCAGACTGTTCATCTCCGACTGCAAATGCTGTCCTTTATGGCTTTATGAGGCCATTTGTCAGGATAAATGTGACTGTCCCAGAAAAGTCAGCAAGTGTACTTACAAAGCTGGGAAACCCAAGGCCCTTCCCTCTGCCCCACTCAATAATTTGGAACAGACGATCAATTGATCAAGATGATCAAAAAAAAAAAATAAAGCCATTTTGCATGAGCTAGCTGTCATTTTACCAGAGAAACCACAGAGGAAAAAACCCTGATGTGTTAAACCAGAGTGAACTCAGCCAAAGTAATAGCCCCATTAATCACACAGTATGTGAAATGCAGTTTTTATAATTGCCATTGAAAAGTCATGGAGCTCCTTTCAAGTGGTTCTCTGTGGACAGAAATAAAAAACCTTGATAGAGCGTGTAAGGCAGAGCTTCCTTACAGTCAGAACAATCCTGCCAGGGGGTTGGGTGTTTGATTGATATGCAGGCTACAGCTTAATTTATTTAGCTTGTTTGATTTTATTGCTAATCTTATGATACACCTCTAATGAAAAAAAGGCTTTCTGCTATAAAGAAGCAGTGAAAAAATGTAGTATATTACTTGGGCAAATAATTCTGCAGGCAATATTTTACATCTTTCAGATGGCTTTCATTCTTTTTCCACTTGAAATAAAAATGTAAAGAGGAGGAAAACGCTGACCGTGATACATACAAAAGAACACAATGCTGAAACCCAACCAGCTCCTCCTCCTGCTAATCTCAAACAAAGTATTCTCTTTAAATACTACCATTTTCCTGGTTTTTTCTGTACACAAAGTGAGGAAGTGCAAATAACACCCACAAAGTGGGTAAAAATGAAGCACATCACAATAAAGACTTGCAGTTGTAATAGCACTCAGTCTCCTGATTTTTGGTGCAGACCAGGGGAGACAATCTGCAATTAAAATCCTAATTTTAATTCACCTTTTATCCTTTTCACCTTGCAATCCCTCTAACAACTCTAGAGATTCCTTAATTAAATGGACTACCGGATTCTGAGCCAGAGCCCCAGTCCTGGTGTAAATGGGATGTCTGAGCCATAACAAGATGGGTAGACATAAATTGCTGTGCCTGGGAAATGCCAAGCTAGCAGAACAGACTCCTGCATTAAAAGCCTGTATAAATTAGGGATAATGGATGCTGGGGAAGGCAAATTCTGAGGTTACTCCAACTTTTGCTGTGAGTCTCCAGAATCCCAACGGAAGCCTAACAGTGGCATTTTGCTCATCATATTTGACTCTTCACACTCAGGGCTGTGGTAAGGAAAGACTTGTCAGATTCCATGCAATGCGATCAACACATGCATCACGAGTAAAACATTTCAAAAAATCCTGTTACCCAAACAGCAGGCTGATAGACCAGTTAAAAAGCTGTCATCCAGGAGCTTCTATATGATCATCAGTGTTGGTTGGAGCCACATCGTGAAACACAGTGAGAGAGCCAGAATTCTTTTCCCTGGCACTGATTCTCTGCTATATCTGAGGCACTATCTTGTCTGGTTTAGAGCAAAGGAAGCCAGTTAAGGCAGTACTTGGTCTAGTAGGAATCACTGCATCTATCTGGTACACCACCCTGCATTATCATAAGCTCTGTAAAAGCCGTTTTCCAAAACAGTTTCAGGACACCTTTTAAATTGGGTGCATTCAGATTCCGTGCAATCACTTAGTTACATTCGTATCTCACATAACTCCAAAGGTCCATGGATAGTTAGAGTACCTGACTGGGACACTTGAGAGCAGTGTAATCTGGGGACACAGCTGATCATGCATGTTTGCACATTTTGAAACCAACTAACAGGCAGACCAGTAGGCTTCTTGTTCACATTGAAGCATGCAAAAGGAACTCTATCAAACTCTCACTTCTTGTGTCAAGATATCTCCTCTTAGGCATCAGCAAAAGAGATTTAAAAGAAACTTGAAACATGACTGATCCCTTACAGGGATGAGAGGCTTACTCAAAACTTTTACGGCACTTAATAATCTCTGGAGGTCTATATGTTAACAAGGCACTTCTGCTGCATTTCAACAACTCTGAACTGCCGTGTTAAAGGATTTAATTAATGTTCATATCCTAAGACTTGGAAAAAGTGTAAGGGAAGATCTGATTGTTAAAAGTAACTAAAAAAAAATTCATTAAAACTGGTGCAAGGACTTACATTAATTCCCAGCTGCTGCAGGGCCATCAGAATTACATCATTTGCTGTATCAACATTGGTTACATTTAGGGTTTTTGACTGTGAACAGAAAAAAGGAGAAGGGAAAAATGGCATTAAAAGTTTGGATTTGCAAAGAGTATCTGAAGTGCAGTAGCTCTGCATAACTCGTTAGAAAAAATGAGAATATCCTGTTAAAATCATACTTGATAAATAAATTATATTACATAGATAAAGGTCCAGCTGTCTGAGACCAACGTTTCATTCCTCTGCTTTGTCACATACTTTCTGTATTTGCTTCTGCTTCTCCAACACCTCAATCAGAAGAGAGAGTGTTATAATTACTGGGGACATGACTTCCACATTAAAATATGCAAGAAGTCAGAACCACTAACTGCACTTCTAGACATTGCATAAGGGAAACATAATGGTTTGATTAATTTAAAAGCATGCAAATTTCATTTGAAAAAATTAAACATTTCAGGGAGTTTTTCTCAGTGAAGCATCAATTGTTAATTTCTGTCCTTTTCAACTCAAGATCTCTGTGGTAAGAAGTACTGTACACAGGCTGTTCATCTCTATAACCTTTCCCACATTCTACATAGATTTCTCAAAGCTAGATTTGGCTTAGTACCAGAAGCACTTCCTCTTGGCAATATTCCATCCAGTTAAGACACCACCTCTCCAGCATCCTCCAGAATCTGCTGATAGGCAGTTTGGAAAAGCATGGAGCAGCAGAGACACCACTTTTTAACCAGCTACGGCGACCAGCACGAAGTGCCAAGCTTTGTGTCAGCCAAAGCGCCACTTTCCACAGGCAGTCTTTCCCGAGTGAGATTTCAGCACCAGCTGCCTGGCACCAGCGTTGCTCCTGCCCTGCTGGGCAGTGCTCTGTACCTCAGCTCCATGGGTTGCTCCAATGCTTGCAGCATCACACCCATGCTGGCCTCACTTCCCAGCCAACTCCACACACTAAGCAAAAGTCACTAAGCCCTCGTCAGAGGCTGGCTTGGCTCTGCCAACAGGACTACACAGCTTGTGGATTGCAGCTGGTTCATGGCCAGACTAAAGCCTTGGCAGAACAAAGGCCACTGCAACAAACTACCCAGGCATACCTGATGGCCCAAAGAAGGGAAGGTAGCAGAACTGGGATGTAGATGTTTACTGCCAGTCTCAAGATAGTTTGCAATACCCTGACACCTTGTGTAGCATGTCAGTTTTATGCTGGCCATAAGATGTTCAGGTGAAACAAGCCCCTGACATTTTGCGTTTAAAAAAGATCTGAGCTGTACATTTGTGTAAGTCCCTGACAGTAACAAGCTGCCATGGCAATGAAAGGAAAGTACTGAGAATACTGTGTATCTTGCTTCAGGACAGATCTGAACGCTCATACCATAAAAAATTTAACATTTGCCTGAAGCAATGACATCTGGCTCTCAGGAGTAGGTCAGCACATTTGCATAAGTTTTGCTCTTGGCTAGAATATAGTTTGTGCCTTGTTGCCTTCCCTACTGTCCAAAAATGAAATAATTCTTGGGCATCTCCAGCTGCTGTAGCACAGGAACCACAGCACCATAAGAACTATTTGCATCACAAAATTTCCATCTGTTCCTCCTCTGTTTTATTACTGATAATATCTAGACTACAGTGTGTCATTCCTAGGACTGTCAGCATCAAGAGACAATAATGACTCAAGAGCTAATTATAGCCAAGGAGAAAAGACATTGAAAAAAACCCCAACAAACCCTGGTACAAGACTGCAACACCTGAGTGTATGTATGATTTATAGACTTTTACACCTCAGCAGACCTTGATCTGCAGTCCTGCATTTGAACTGTCACAATTATTAGTATTGTTTATTAACTTTTGTATTAGCAACCTGGCAATTCTATCGCTGTTTACCTCAATAATGATTTTCTGGGGAAAAAAAAAAAGAAAAAGGCAGACTCCTTTATGCTTATATTTATGCAAATACAGAATTCTAAGTGAAGATTCAATGTTGGGCAAAGACTTACAGTGAAATCTAACTTCTGTGAAAATTTCTTATGCCCCTGCCCACGCTCCTTAGGATTCTGAGCTTGAAATACAGATGTCACAAGCACAATTAGAAAGAAAAAACAAAAAGCAGAGGAAGAATGGATTGATTATCACTGAATACTAGGGTATCTCTATGGAACTGGCTACATAAAAGAATTTAGCTTAAATTGGTTAAAAATTATGTAGTCAAACAGGTACAAGTCACCCTATGCATGACCTTCCTTTACGATCTACTCTTTGCCTATAAATTTACCAACATCAATTATTTGATGAATAACATGCTTAAGGCAATTTCAGGATGCTCTTATACACTGCTTTACTGACTTAAGATCATTATAAACAATAAAACAACCGCAACTTTGTAGAATTTAATGAAGGCAGCTGTGGGTTTAGGTAAGTTTTACAAGCAAAAAAAAAAAGGAAACATTGTGCTGACATTTCTGGACATGCTTACGCATAAATTCTGCTAGAGGTGTTTCTTGGGACTTCACACTGTACAGTCTTTAGTTCCTGTGCCAGAATCAGTATTTCTTACCAAGCACACTGTCTTTAAAACAGAAATCATGTATTAAACACAGGGAACAAACATTTCAGGGCTGTCTATACCAAGCCTTTTCAAGGGGCTGAATCCTTAAAGGAGACTGCAAACCAAAGGAACCCTCTCAATATCCAAAGGACTTGCAGGTGAATAGCACTCATAGGTGATGTGGATTTAGACCCGTCTAGCTCAAGAACACTTACGTATGCACAAGTTCCCACGTCCTTTGCAATTATTGTCAGAGGAATGCTTTTAGGATTGTCTTTTTCCTTCTCTTCTCTTATTCGACTGACAAAGCAAGTAGAAAACAAGTAAATTTTTAATATTGCACTCATAAATAGCAAGACGTAGATTTATACAGCAATCAAGCAGTAACTTGGTAAGAAGGAGACTGTTTGCAGATGTACTGCAGTAGAAAGATCTCTGAGGACAAGAAAGCATCCAGCAGTATCTGGAAGGGATGCTGACTGTGGCCCCCAGTAATGCCGTGTTGTACTGAAGTTCATTGTAGAAATCAGAGTAAGCAGCAGAGAAAGTGAACAGAAAAAATCAAGCTAAAACTAACCATCGTTTTGACGCCTCAGTCTGCACTAAAGACTCCTACAGGAATCAGTTAAATCAGTACAGACTAGCTCAAAGGACTGAACAGGAGAACAGTGAACTGCAAATCATCACAGCAAGGATGATTTAAACAACCCAGGTACTCTGAAGAATCAGATAAAGACACAAGCCTCAACCAGAAGAACTGGGTGACCAGAAAACAGAACCATCACTAGTAGTTTTCTGTCCAAACACTGAATGAAATAAGACAGCTCTATTTATGCAAACCCTCCCACCTCACCCTCCAGCCTGGGGCATGTTTTTTAAGAACAAAATACAGCCAGCCTTGAGCAGCAGACAGGCTAGAGCAGAGGTTCCTGAGCTGGGCTTGCTTAAATGCCATCACCATGGAAAGAGCTTCAGGCTCAACTAGAGCCATGGTGGCAGAGGCTTCTGCTGCTGTGTTGGGAAGGAAACATACGTGATAGGAATTGCTCATTTTCTGCTGAGTACAGGGAAGCAATTCCCTCCTTGCACAGTGATTGTTGCAAGAAAGCACACATCTTCTGAGGGAGAAGACATGAGATTTTTTTTTTCTTAATACCACTTTGAAAGAGCTTATCTATCTTGATGGCATAGGCACCACAGCTTGGGAATCACTGGTCTAGACCGAGACTCTGTAGTGTCTTTAAAGACCATATAATAAAGTACCTTTGCAAAAAAGACAGCCATGTTTCCTTTTGTTCTGCAGATCTGAAAGAATTAAAGAAAACCAGGACAAATCAGCCATCATTCTAACACCGAAACAGTCCTTGTAAAAACCACAAACCACAATGGAAGGACTGTTTCTTGGTTGCAATTCAATAAATACCTACAAAAACTAAAAGGTTTATCCAGATTTAAATGAAAAGTCTGCTTCCCTGTAAAGTCAACTGAAAAGCCTGCCATGGAGATCAAAAGCCCCAGTTACCAGTTTTTGCCACAGAAGGTAAAGATTTACCACTTAATTTGGTAGGAAATGTGTTGAGTTCTTAAAGTAATGTCCAAATAGAAGAGGAGGGCACTTTAAAGAAAGAGCTTAATTCAAAAGTTTAAAGGTGTTTCCTCAGGTACACAGACTTCTTTCCACTTTCACTATTCTAATTATCTTCTTATTTATTACTTTTTTTATCAGCACATCACAAAGTACATATAAGCCCATTGTACTTAGTAGGGTTTAACTTTGGACATTTTAAGACTTATCTCATTTATCTTTATCTCATGTGTATACTTTGAAGGATACAAAGCTGTCCAGTTAAATGTAGCTAATAATATGACAGTTCAAGGAATCTAACCTAATTTTGCTTCAGCTTTCTCGATCTAAATCCTGTCCCAGATGTAACAGCTATTCCCACTGCTGCTTTTGCAAATCAAGTTCTTCAAATTTCCAGAGCAAGCATTTAGGGAACTACAGACCTACTCAATGATGCTGTGAGGGAAATGCACTTTATAAATGTTACAAATATGATTCTGATTTGGCTGGTTTGGTTCTGCCAGACAGACATCTGTGGATGTGGATGTGTGGATGACTCATGCATGGCCCTTTAGATTTTTCTGTGTACCTCCAGACCCAAAATAATTTTACTTCTGTAAAATCTCTGACTGTTTTTTTGACTGAAGCTATTGCTTTCCTGTTCAACTATTTTCAGATATCTATAAAGGATCACATACTGTCTTTAGAACAAAGCTTCTGTTTATTGGCAAGATTTCAACTGAAAATCAATAGAAAATTTCATCTTTGTTTCAGGACTATTAGGTGTAAAAAACATAAACAGCACAACGAGCTCAAGAGAGTGCAGTTTGTAGACAACATTGTCCTTATGTATGGACAATGTGACATAAAAATTAAGCCAGATACTTCAGCTTTTGCTCTCTGTTGATAAAGAAGAAAATGCATTTTCCAAGACTCAGGCAAATTACTGTGGCTAAGCAGCTGGGATTTCAAGGGGATGGTGCCCTCCCTCATCCAAAGTGACAAAAGAGCCCTCCTGCTGAGACAAAAATAATCCTAATCACTGAAATTACCTCTACAGCCCTTATGTGTCTTACATTCAATGCTGCAAACACAGACCAAAAATTTTTCTCTCTATTAAAATTCAGAGATTCTGCTTTAAGAGGAATTTTGACATTTTCTCCAGCACAATTAAATTGAAAAGAGAATAGGACAAGGTCAGTATTTCACTGTATGTTTCCTGCTACTTCCAATACATGGCCTTCTGTTTAAAACTGTCTTACAAGAGTGTCTTTGATCCTTTCATTAGCTCGGCTGTTTAATATTTGAAGTTCATCCTATTAATTAGCCAAGGTGTTTGTCAAGTTATACAAAAAAAAGGTAATTTCCACTGAGTAAGTTTGCAGCACAGAAAGTGCTTTGCCGAATCACATATTTTCTCAATTTTTAAAATGATAAGCGAGATGGAACATGAGGTATGGAGGGCAACTTGCTCAGAGCAGTAGAAGGAATTGGTTTTAGAATCAGCAAGTTCCTGCTCCCCACATTCACTGGTGCTGAAATGATTCTGTGATAGTCTCATTACCTGTCAGCCTAAAAACATTTATGTAATTTGTTAAATAAAATATATCTCAATTCTTACCTGAAATTTGCCACACAGTTTGTTGTGGGCCAGCCCAAAACAAAGGACCGGTCTGGGTCTGTGCTGCCTTCACAGACTTCTTCTGTACAAAATGCTGTCCACATCTCACAGAGACGTGCTTGGCACTTTAGTTTGAAATGAGAGTGTGACCTGCAGGCAGAAATTCACAGGTGTGTCACACACATGAAAACACAGAAGGCAGATCAAACAACTTGAGGTTTTTTTTCCTTCAGGCACATGTGAGGGTTGCACTGGAGCTGATAGAACTTCTGCTTCAGTTAAAAAAAAAATGTTTTATTGGGTTGCATATAAAAACATACCAATTTTTCATTTAAATGGGATCAACAAATCTCTTATTTGTGGGATAAACAGATTGCTTGTGGCATCCCTGGACATCCCCCTTCTCGGGGGAAATCTGTCCATGTCTAGAGCTGGCCTCCAAATCTTGCTATGAGGCAAAGATTGCCACTTGTATTTGACTCTCCTTTCAGTGACTTTATTGCCATTGAGGAGCTCACAATACAGTTCTAATGCTTAGCCCCAGGGTCAAAAATTACGACAAGTTGAAGTAGTGACAACTAGGCCAGGGTAAATGAAGCAAACCTGAAGAAAGAATATGCAGAAAATTGTCGTTTGTGTTAACTACAGCACAAGTCACCACACAGCCTTCACAAACTTTCTACATGGTAGCTTTAGGACCACATCATTTGGAGAATGAGCCAGGACTTAGTGCATTGTCAAAATATTTACTCATCTACAAGGAAGATACATAATTTTCCCAATTTTTAAAAATTCGGCCCTTCCTGTGTTTTATCCTACTAAGCAATAGAGTAAAGGTCAAATTTACAGAATTTCACATTTTAACTTCAATTCTTTCCTTCCAATAGATTTCTCATTATAAGTCTCCTTCCTTAGTAGGATTGGTGAGCACTAGAACTATGTGAGAAACAAGTAAAAACTCCCAAAGTCAATCCAGCTCTGTAGCACTGTGACAGCCACGCGCTTCAAGCCTTGCAGACTGAATTACCTGAGCTATGGTTCTCATGGGCCAGCAGGGAAAGGCTGGAGGAAAAGTGTCCCCTCCCTGAAACCAAGAGCATGTCAGCTTACCACTGTGTTGTAAATGTGGATGAGGACAGTGCTGGGCACCATGGTGATTAGTGCTCTATGAATAAACATGCCAGGTAAGCTGTTTCTTAGAGCTTTGGTACACATGGGCTACCTTCTCTGAGATTAGTCTCATTTAAAAGATATTTGATTTAGGACAGACTGAACTAATACAGTCTGAAACATGAAAGCACTTGAACCTTGTGGCTTTAAAGAGGACGTAGATGAACCTGGCTGGTCTGAGGTTTCCAGCTGACATTGTGCTAACAGGTGTGGTGGGATAGTGCAGCAAATTCAGAGGAAGGTCAAGAAAGAACCATCAGTGCATATCAAACCTAAGACTACGGTGTCTCCTGATCAGCAGAACATTTCACCTCTCTTTATTACGTGTTGCTACCCAATCAAAGAGAAACTTAAAGAACAGGAGCACATTTCAACACACTTGTTAGCAAATCAGTTTATGATGCAACAAGTAAGGTCTGCCAAGAACACAAAAATAACTGTATTCTGACTGACCATGGAATGAATTGTGAAAATGTAGATTTACAAAAAAATACAGCTGTGAATTTTAATGTAGATGTTAATAAGTGGATGTCTGGTCTGACTACACCCAATCAATCTGTTGACCCTCCCTTTCTCCCCAACTGCTTTCTGCCATTACCCAGTACAGTGAACACTACATGCTGTTTCATTTTTCAAATAGTCCATAAAGCCAGACCCCTACAGTCCCAGTAGCAGGTGTCAGCAGGGTGTTGGCAGAAACATGAGGATGTTCACCAGTCATGCTTGATGTATATTCTTACCCTGTTTGCCATGCCTAGTCACAGCTTTCAGCTATTATCAGTATTCAAGTGGCCTGGTTTCCAGAGGCGCTGAAACAGTAGCCTCCATTAACATCTAGAGAGCCTCAAGTAAATTTTATCTCTATCTGCCATGTCCTTTATGCAATCCATGGCTTCTCAGAATTTGTGAAATGTGGGTCTTCTGTGCCAAAGAATTACCTTTAGAAATTAATATATCATTGCTGACTAAGGAAGCAGCATGACAGAACATTTAAAAAATGGGTACAGTAACAATCCAATGAGTATTATATATTTTTTAAGGCAGTCCCCTAGCCAATGGTACTGTAAATACCAGGCAGATCCCAAATCCACTGAAATGAACAGAAAAATCATGAACACGAGTGCTGTGGATATCGACCCACCCCAAGTTATGCCACCGCTGCAGAGTACACACAGTTCCTCTCGCTTACAATTGGATACCTTGCAGCCAATAACAGATGGAAGATTAATTTCTCTCTAGATTTGCTAATCTTCTTAACTGAACCCTCTGACAAAAGCATTTATGGATCTACTGTGACTGCTACTGTAATTCCATGTATGCACTCAGCCCTTAATTTCTACATCCAGCCACTTCGGGAAAATACCCTTAAAAGGCACATGTATGTACACAGGTGCACATCACAAAGGAGAAAAAGGAAACCATTTCTTTGTGTCTTACGAAAGACACCTTCATCATTGAACTGACAGATCCTTGAAATACTCTGCCAAATAAAAACACACAGTCTCTGTAAGAAATCTAATCAAACCATGAAAAAGAGTATAACATTTTACATACTTAGCTTTGGTTTAGGGAGAAAAACTCTTTCAATCAATTAATTTGTGACTTAATCCTCACATAAAGGTAGTGAAGGACAGGGTAGCAGAGGAGGACAGCATGTGAGTATCATTCTTATTTTTCACAAACTGGTATAATGCATCATAGGAAACCATAAGAGTTTCTATTTCAGAAATTATTAGAAAGTAGCAAAAAGATGAACCTACAGGCCCGCCATCCAAAGTCATAGATGGACCAGTTGTAGAGACAACTTACCCTCACAAATATCAATGGGAGCAATGCCAATTTTTTGCCTTTAAGCAGGAGCTTGGTGCTGTACAAGCAGTTCACTCAGCAAGCTCAGAGGACATAAGATACTTGTTCTCTTTAGGAAAAACTTGTACCCATTTGCTGATCATACAAAGCCTGATTGTACACAAGCTCCATTTGTACAGTGACCGGTCACCTGCAGCTGAGCTCACACCCGCACGGGGCCCAGCTGTACCGAAGATACCTTAGGGGTTCACATGCCCAAAACAAAAAACTACTTAAGACAGAATTATTCACAAGGAATAATTCTGAAGTTAAGTCAGATTCAACTGTATCATTAATTCTGTCCTAGTCTTACTGCTTTGACTCTGTACCAGCTATTAAAAAGTCAATAGCAATCAACAGTCACGGCCACATAGCAATACACACACTCAGGTTTTCCTTCTAGGAATCAGCATTGGCATTTTAGTGTGAGACAGATTTAAAAATGCTGATTTTTAAGTAGTATTCATTAGTGACAGCTCTGATGCTTTAATTGCTGACAGGACAGCTGTAGAGAGAACATCCCAATTAGTTCTTCAAAATACATGAAGTAAAATCACTCAAAATACTATTTTTACCATTTCTAGCAAAGACTTGCTCCCCCCCCCCTTCACATGCAAAAGCACAAATTGTTCTCTTCCACCTTTTTTAAACACTGTATCTCTTCACCACATTAAATCACATGCTGTAAGAGCTGTTATTACTCCCTGGGGACCAGATTTTTGTGCGGTTACACCAACTAGTGCTCTCCTATGCAAATAGTCCCACTGGGACCCAGCCAAACCTGCAGTAATGTGCAGCTCAGCCTGGGGCTGGAATTCAGCTTCTGCTCAGTGGGGTGACCATGGAGGGGGGCTTTATCCCTCCTGACTGTACTCTTCTACAATTTAGGAGCTGAGCTAGTGGACCATGCCCACTGAATAGCCAGTGGACAGAGTGAGAGATGCCCAAAAGCATGATTCTCCTAACCCACTATCAATGATCTTTCAGCACAGGTGAGTTTGCCACAGTAAGGAGCTGGTTTTGCCTCAGTGACTATAAGAGCAACCCAGAAACCTAGGTTAGTTGCAAATATTTCACTTTACAGCTGAAATTAGGTGAGGTGAATTCCACCCTAAACAAGCAACAAACAAAAATCAATACAGTAACAATGCTGTTACTGCTACTGCTGGTAGAATACCAAGATTTCCCCTAAATATCCTTATGTTCACCACCCACCTATAGCGGAACATGTTTTGTGTAAAATATCCTCTGTGTTGTCACACCACATCAAGTGAGGGAGTTCAGCTGGGGGGGTTATGTTTACTATGTGTGATTCAAACAGACACAGCTCCGATTTCTACAGAAAACGCAGATTTCTTCTGGCTTTTCCCAGAAACCCCTGAAACAATTGCTTAAGTGAAAAGACACATTGCAAAAGCCCAGGATTCACATTGAGATTGCCCACCCTGTGAAACCACAACACAGTGCCTAACAGAGAGTGAAGCTACATCAGGATTTTTTATTATTATTTCTTCATAACCCATAACAACAAGTGAAAGCACCCTCTAAAATTGCCTTAAACCACAAATGCTGCATGAAGCTGGCATGCTAGACACAGCTTGTAAATGTGATTTAATTGTGAATGGTAGAGTGAATAATCAGAGCTCAACAGCAAGCCTGATTACACATGAACACTACCCAGACTGCTCAGCATCGCTTCCCCTTCCCCATGCTCCTTCTGGCACAGGACAACCTACAGAGACAGACACTGCAGTGCCGCCTGCAATCTCTATTTTTATACAGCTGCTCATCCCTGGTGTGTATCAAAGCAGCTTCCAGGTAAGGATTAAGACCTCTAACCCTCTACAACACAACCACCGATGTTATCCAAACCCCGCGGGACTGAAGATGACCTGTCTAAAACAAGAAGTTGAAGGTAGCACATCGGACACAGCTGAGCGCCAATGAATCTTTTGTGACACTGCACTCCCAAAGTGGAGAAGATGACATAAAACATGAAATATATCAAAGAATATCTGATACCCATACGATATCCCTAAAATGCTGCATCCTGAAATTCCTCTATGGCTATGAGGTTTTCCAAGACGCCTGGAGAGGTCAAAATAAAATGTTTCCTTATGATTTAGGGAAGATTTGCTACTAAAGTAGAATTCTGGAAATCCATGCTATGTTCCACTGAAGGAAAGGTCTGCTCTGCAGGAGCAGTGCCTGAGGGGCCATACTCACTTGGACTTGGCAACAACCAGAAGGTCTGTGAAGAGGAAAAGGTGTCGCTCCTGGGTTTGCAGACTCGTCTTCAGCTGCACATGGCCGTCCAGGATGAACGTTCGGTTGTGGCATATGAAAGACTGCACAAGGGGCCATGACTCTGGGCTGATGGGGGACAAGCAGCCTTCCCTGCAAAAGGACATAAAATAAACAGAATAAAGGAAAGCAAGTCAGCTACTTGTATGTGAGTGAGAACCAGGCAGTGACTTCCTATACCTGCTGCCAAAAAGTAATTTATTGGAGCACATTACAGTGAAAGGTGAGAGGGACTTACAGGATAATTCAGCAGTCAGATTCTGACACAAAATCTGTTAGGGACTATCCTCACTGAATCTTTCACAGCCCAAGCTGTAGCATTTGGCATGGGTAGCATTTAGCAAAGGACAATAATTTAGACACAGCCCTCCCCATTTTAGCTATTTGTATTTGCTTCCCTTTGTATTGAAGTCTTAGAGAAAATATTTAATCTCCTGTAGTCTCTCCAAAAAGAGAGAGGACACATATGCATGATGAATAGATAACTGAACACCCACCTTGATCAGAAGAGGACTCATACTCTGGGTTAAAAGCCACTTATAGAGATTATTCAGAACCAAGGACAAATATAAGGTGTAACTGAACCTTGCCAGAGACATACCACGTACTAGATGCAACATGAGAAGGCTGCTCAGTCTTTCTCTCTCCCAGCACACAACCCACAAGCATTGAAGTAAGCTTCTGCTGCAGGGTTTGGTTGTGTGGCTGGAGCCCACAGCCACACAGGGTAATCCAAACACAAGTCTGTGAGGGAAATATCAGGCTCCCTCCTAGAAGACACTGATCTTTTTTAAGGAGGTATTGAATAAGTTGCAGCCCAAGGTGGAAACATGGTTCTTTCAAACTCTTCTGATCTAACTGTTCTACATACAGTAGCTGAACAGTTATTGATGTAGAAATAGATTTTCTCTAGCATGATGTCACCCAGACAGGACATCCCTACTTTCTGAGCTTTGCTCTAACAAATGACCATCTATATGAAGCCAAACCAAATGAATGTAAGGGTCTGAGAGGAGGACACTCCTTCTTTAGGGTTCTCTAGAAGCTTGTAGCAGGTCAGGCTCTCCCTTGGAAAGCCAGAGGCATGGCCTCAAGTTCTCACAAAAAGCTGAGAGAACTGAACCTAGGTCTCCTATACGCTGGTGTACCTTAAATAATGAATTTCTGGATTAAATCCAGGAACCATCAGTATCTTTACTCATGATTTTAAAATCCAGCTTTTCAATTATTGGCTTTCCCAAGAGATGCCTCCAAACGAACCATTTCCCTCTGGCCAAACGAATCAGTTCAATTTTTAATCAAATGTATTTACTTATTTTCTTGTTAAAAAAAATTAAGCTAGCACTTGGCAGGATCAGCTTGACAAGGGCAGGCTGAACTGAACAGCTTTGCAATTCCAGTTTATTCCTGGTCCCACTGGAATGGATGATAAACACCTGATGACTTTTTTGGGAGAAGAAATGGAGCTTATATGGTGAAAGTCACAAAATAAATGGGAGGGAAATGAAAGAAAACAAGAGCAAGCAGAGAAAACCTTCAAAGGGTCACACACCTTCTTGTATCTTAGAGCCTGGATGACTCATGACCCTCCTCTCTTGAGGCTGGATTATGCAGGAAATTATTTAGGAAATCCTGACAGCTGGGAGAGAAAGGATAAGCTCTAAGACTGGCCTACATTAGCAGGACACACTTTCACTGATGTATAAGGAGCTTGCGAGGATCTCTACCTGCTGGGAAGGGCCTTGTTTGGCCTTGGATTCCCCTTTCTGGCTGAGTGTCTTAAGTTTTTAAAAGAATTCCTCAACTTATTTTGTCTTAAACTGTGTCTTAATCTTGTCTTTCATTACGTACCCCTTCAGGTAAGATAGAAAGAAGAGGAATGCCTTACAGAATGAATAATGCAAACCTAAGTTATTTGATCATTCCTAAGCAGAAGGGGTGGCCAGGAGTGTGGAGGTTAAAGCAGAGGGAGGAGTTTGGTCCAGCATAACAAGAATACACACTGTGTGGCCAGCAGCAGGAGCCAGGGGAACAACAAGCACCTCTCCTACCCTGCCACTCCCACGGGACTAGAAATTGCCACCTCACCAGTTCATCAAAGAGTGTTAGGTAACTGGGACTCCATTTCATTAACTCACTAGCAGCACTTGGCACAGAAACTTAAGCAGAATTCAGGAATGCTGATGAGTCCACCTGTGTGAAAGCCATGCATGGCCTTTACCTCAAAGATTAAATCAAGGATATGCTCGCCTGTATTTGAACCCAGTAACACCAATTGTGAAGAAAACCCTTTTCATGTTACACTGCTGTAACCAAATCGGCAGAAGCATTCTTACAATTATAGGGTCTGGCTTTTATGTCTCCATATAGACAATTCTGTTTGATTATTCCTATTTGTACATTTTCTACATCATGATTCGTAAGCCTAAGAGCCTCTCAAATCAAACTAGGCAAAATCTTCGTCACGTCGGCACACAAATGAAGGTATAGTAGGTTTAGTAATGCCAGCAGGGTCAAGCAAATTGAACTGCCTTTTGAGCCAGTGCCTTTTGAGCCAGTGCCTTTCGAGCCAGTGCCTTTCGAGCCAGTGCCTTTCAAGCACATCTGTCATCTGAACTCTAATAAGCACCCTTACATATGCTAATATTAGACCTTACCTGATAAGCCTTATAAAAAAAGTGCCAATATTTTCTTTAAAGTGGAAAAAAAATCAAAGCCATTAATTTAGCCAGAATCTTCTAATGCCCCAGGAACAAGGAACACGGAGGAAATTCATGTCAGCAGTGACAAAAATGTCTTTTGGAAAGAAGGCGTTTCATCCTCTCAATTAATGTTCCATTGTTACCAGACATGAATGAAACACAAGTGTTGTTACATTGAAGAAAATGCAGATCAGCAATATCCTCAGGCATAGGGATTTACATGAAGAGGTATTTTTGCAGTTCAGTTTTTAATGGCTCAATGATTTTTCTGGCCATTAGATGGGTCTAATTTTGAAAAAGTGCTAAGTATGGAAATACTGATTCTTTCAAAATTCATTTCAATAAAATTAGGCAAAACTCAGGTCAACATGATTTCTGATACAAATAAAAAATAAAAGTCAGTGATGTAGGGCTCTCTCTGCCTTCCCTGTGTTTCTCTAAAAATCACTTTATGATTAACACATGTAAAAATCCCACACAGTAACATCTTTCCATTTTGGCAGAAAAAAGCACTGTCATCAAGGTTTGTTAAGAAGTAACTGTGAACTGATTCCTGAAAGACGGGGTTAGATGGGTATCCTGTAGAGCCAGCAATCGGTCATGTTCCACTTTGTGAGGAAGCAAGGCTGACAAAGATGTTTCGATGGCATTGCCATTATAAAACTCCAGTCTTAAGTGGACATTTTTTTCTAAAAGTACTATTTTGGGGGTCAGAAATTTTCATGTGGGATTTTAACTAAGGAGAAGGTTTCATGATTTGAGGATATCTACAGAGATATTCTTGAGCTATTCAAGAAAAGACTAAAATCACTGTGCTGGATGAAATTATTAGAAAGATAATTGAAGACTTCTCTCTGGGCGTTTCCAGAACATAAATTTTTATACCTCTTGTTTTTCAAATTCATCAAAATAGGCATTTTTTGCCTATTCAAAAGACACTATGATTTAAAAGACCACTTCAGTTTTGTAGGTGAAACATATGAGCATGAAATCTACAGTAGTCAGCCAAATACTGAAAAACACATCTCAGCTGCATTCAGTGTGAAAGCAAATGCCAGAGCTTACTTCATTGATCCTGTATTTACCAGAAACCACAGAAACACAAAAAATACTTCTTCCCCCTGAAGAGCTTCCTTGGAGTTTCCAATAAAAGTGATACCTGAATGGCATTCCCACTAAATGTTTATTCTCGGTGTTAAAGGAGATTTCAGCTTTATTCTCTGTTTGTAATGAGAACAATGCAAGAAATTATACTTTTTGAAGGGGAGCTTAACAGTCCATGTTACATGGTTACTAAATCCATGATCCAGATGTCATTTATGCTTTCCCCTGATTTCAGTTGATGATGACTTCAGCCTTTCATTGATTTAGATTAAGCTCTAAGATGCCTCAGGGAACAACCTGTTCCAAGGTAGCTAAGCTGGAATGAGCTGCTGCAGGTATCTCAGCTACATGACATCCCTCTCACAGACTGCTCATGCTCCATCCTAAACTTCACTCCATTGTTTTGGTTATTGTTCTCTGCCAGAACTTCTCTCCACTGATGCTCTCTCTGCAGCCACAGAAGTCAGGTTCCTCTTACGATGCAGCACCAGTGCTCTCCGCACAACTGATACCTATTGAAATAAAACACCATTTCTCTTTTTAACCTCTAAAGTCCTTCTAAAGAGGCAGGTGAGAAATTCATCCTTTCATTAGCAGAGCAGTGAAATGACAGCTATTCAAAAGGCCAAAACCTGAACCAGCCCAGCCACGTGTGAGGCCGCACTTGGTCTGTCAAACACATACGTAATACCTTTCTTACTCCTCTTACAGTGAACAACTTGGCCTACACTCATTTCACAAATATGTACTGTAGGTATAAATCCTGCATGCCTCCACTGGTGCTGAAGCTCAAGTAAGGACCAGAGGCTCTTTCCAGTTTTTGTACAATCAATCATAGAAACATAGACTATCCTGAGGTGGAAGGGACCCACGAGAATCGTTCAATCCAAGAGTCACAGAATAGCCTGAGTTGGAAGGGACCTTTAAAGGTCATCTAGTCCAACACCTCTGCAATGAGCAGGGACACCTTCCACTACATCAGGTTGCTCAGAGCCCTGACCAACCTGACCTTGAATCTTTCCAGGCATGGGGTATCTTAACACCTCTCAAGGAAACCTTTCTTATAGGCCACCTTTAGGTACTGGAAGGCTGTCCTAAGGTCTCCCCAGAGCTCTACTCCAGGCTGAACAGTTCCAATTCTCTCAGCCCTTCCTCTTAGGAGAGGTGTTCCATCCTTGTAGTAATCTTCAAGGCTTTCCTCTCCCTGCTCCAATAGGTTCATGTCCTTTCTGTGCTGGAGACCCCAGAACTGGACACAGAACTCCGGGTGGGGTCTCACCAGAGTGGAGTAGAGGGGGAGAATCCCCTTCCTCAACCACACTGCTTTTGATGCACCCCAGGACATGGCTGGCCCTCCTGGCTGCCAGGGCACTGCTGACTCATATTCAACTTGTCATTGATCCAGATCCACTTGCCCTGGGCTGCTTTCCAGCCTCTCACTCCCCAGTCAGTCAATACATCCAGGGTTGCGCCATCCCAGTTGCAGAATTCAGCACTTGCCATTGTTATTAAACTTCATACAGCTGGTGATGGACCATGTCTCTAATTTGCCTAGGTCCCTCTGCAGGGCCTCTGCCTTCCAGGGAGTCAACAGCTCCTCCCAATTTGGTGTCATCGGCAAACCGATGTAAGTGTACCTTCAAGTCCTGTGTCCCAGTCATTTACGAAGACATTGAAGAGGATCTGCCTATATGCATAGAGCTTGCAGCCTGCAGCATAAATCTAACCTTGTTTTGGGTACAGGCTAGAGAGGCCACCAAGCAGAGCACCTGCTAACCTTCCTCACAGTGTTCAGAGACAACAGACTTATGTTGTATATCTCAAAGGCCAGTTTTGGATGGCTCCAAAGAATAAGCAATTTATCTTTTAGGAATAATAAAGCCAATGAACTTTCAACTTCAGCGTCTCTCAGTAAAGCATTTACTTTACCATCACTGAGTCACAGCTTTGGGCTAGAGCAGCCCAATGAGAGAAGCAGGAGCTACTCACATCCTTTCAAGGCTAGTGAAAACAGCAGCTATCTGCACCGTAAGAAATGTCTACAGTTCAGCCCACATTACGGGTTTTTGCCAAAATGGATTATCAGTCAGGGAAAACATGTCATTTGTGACCAGCAGAGATACCCCCAAAGCAAGCCTGATCTAGAAGGTATGTTCCTCCACTTTCTTAATAGAGCTTATATTGGAAATCAGGTAACAATACTTGCATCTTTTTTCTGTGCCTCCTGCTCAGACCTTTAAGCTCCTAAAAAGTCCTGTGAGAAGGAACTTCAATAGCAGCTTAATAGATGCTTTCTTTGTATTTTTGCTAATGAGGCAGGACCTGCTAACTGGAGCTTGGAAGCCAAGATGGTTTACTGCTGGAAATCCTCTAACACATCAGACATATTACCCATATTGTGTGGCTAGAGGGTGTTTTGCATTCAAGATACTTAACTTAATAAGGCAGTGAGAACAATTCTTCAACTAACCAAAAGCAAAGAGCTCCAATTTGGTGTGCAAGAAGTCACCAAATAAGTTAAGATAAGGTGGAAAAAAACCCCCAACCAAATCTGTAACTCAGCAGTGAGTACTGACCCACCTTGCAGTGCTCCTTATAGTGCACCAAAGGGCAATGTTAAGATTTCAGGACTTCAACACACATTGAATTTCATCATAAATGGTAATCTGGATGTGACTTGAACTGTATTCTAGCCAACTTGACAAAATCATCCCCGACCTTGCCAAAATAATCACACAAAACAGATCAGTGCATTCTGTACACTAAAAGTGAACAGTGAAAAACTAAAAGAAAGAAGAGCTTTTCTTGAACACTAAAAACAACTGCCCATGCTTGGGCCTGAACACAGGAAAATGGAGATAGTCCTGTTCATGCTCCTGATTAATTTAGTTTCTATCATGCTGGCAGCTTATTAAAGCATATGGCTTGAAGAGTCACTCCTCAGGCTAGAACAGCCACGAAAAGAAAGGCTTCAACTGCTCTACACCCATTTGCAGACCTACCTCCAAAATTTGTCAGCAAGGGGCTTTGACTTTAAAAAACAGTTGAGGAACAAGAAAAGCCCTGTTTAGGTGCTTGATCATTTCCTCAAACCAGCTGTAGATGGAAAAGGGAAGAAATAGGGAGATACAACACCGTGCTCCACAATAACGCTATCTATCTGGAGATGCCCTTGTGATGGCTTCTGGCTTGGCACAAACTTACAAACCATCAATAGATGGAGTAAGGAGCTGAAAACAGAGCTGCCAACAGCCATGCCCACTTCCCATGACTTGCTCAGTCCAGCCTGCTCCATCCCCACTGCCTGTTCAGCACAACCATGCAAAGCCCTGCTGGCCTCAGGGATGAGCATTCACAGCTCCCACTGCCATGAACAAGGTAACACACAGACAAGGCTCACCCACAAGGAGCAATCTGTAGCTCAGAGCCCTGCTTAGACAGGCAGATATATATAGCTATAGATATATATAGAGATAGAGATATAAAATCCTCTGCATTTTTAAAGGTGCTAACTGCTCCTTTCTGTCACTACCTCTGAACCACAACCAGTGCCCTCGGCAAGTCACCCACATGCTCAGGATCTGCCCACTTCAAATCCTCATGATCTCGAATATGCACTTCATCTACGTTTATACAGCACTTTATTCTAATAAGTAAAAATTATACTTGGAGGGTGAAAAAAAGCACAAAAAGTATGAGCTTGGAGGGTAGGAGTGTTTTCCAGGAAGGTGGTAGGTAAGATGTGGGCCAGCACAAAGTCAGTATGCAGTTGTAAACTTACACTGACTATATATAGAAGGGACTTTAATAAACAAGCATAAAACTCTCTTAATCACATGGGCTGCCAACCCATTTCTGAAAATCTGCTGTCAATTGATCCCTGCTGTGCCAAGGGAGCTTCGTTCTGAGGATGCTGGGCATGTTTGCATGCTGTTATCTTTGGTAAATCTTATGCAGTTGAAGCAGCACTTTGTGAAAACAGTGCAGCATTCCAGAAATAGCAAGTCTATTTTCTGCAGCACTCCTTTAAAGTCCCCCAGGCCATCACCGTTGCGGGTACAGTAGCTTTTGTACCATGAAACAAGTGAGATCTGATTGGTTTTTCAAAGAGCATTAGTTACTAAATTTTACAATGCCTGATTCTACTTTACAAGAGTTTTTCTGGTTGCAGCTTCTTTCTTACAAGTAATGTACTTGAACAAATATGGGGCAGTCACCCCTCACCCCTGCATTTTCCCTTATGGACTGTGCCTGCGGATCTCATAGCGAGTCCTCTGACCTGGAGCACGTATCAGCCTCAGTTCACAGACTCCAGCACAGGGCTGTCCTCACTCTACCCAGGCAAGCAGCTGGACCTCAGAAAATTATACCCAAGATCAAGCAGAGTCCCAGTAAGGTCACAGAGACTTCAGACCAAAATGTGCTGCAACCCACTCTCCAGCAGTGGCAGGGCAAGCACAAGCTTGGACAATGGAAGGAAGATGTATACTAATTGAGATTGGGAGCAAGTTTTACTCAATTTGTAAATTTACAAATTTATATTTTAGGGCAGAAATCAGAGCTAAAACTTGTATTTATGGAATTGGATATCACGCCTCTGTTTTTAAAACTCAGTGTGCACATTTTAATGCAATATATATTGAGAAAAATATTCCAACTTAAATTATAATAGAATTCATATCATCTCTGCATGATGTCAAAACCTTATGAAACATAATAAAAATCATTATGATGAATAACGTGGTTTGCAGTAAATGTTTCAGGTGCTGAGGCACGTAACTGTATTACTTTTCTGTAGTCTGGCAGTAAAATATCACATAGCTGTAGGGTAAAATGCATCATTAAAACAAAATCCTCACACATTTCAGGATGGAAGCTTGGCAGCTTAACTGAAAACAAAGCTGCACTTAAGTAATTTTTACATAGCCAAAAGGACAATATTCTCTGCAGAGCAAGCATGCAATACAGCATGGAGGCTGGAGACAGGAAACACGCTCGTGGTTTGGTTTGTTTCCAAGGGTTTTTGTTTTATTTTAACAAACAGCTGCAAGGTGTTTACTCTGAAAATTTAACACAAGGGCAAAATTCTCTATTGGTATAAATCAGCGCCATACATTATGGTCATATTTTGCCTATTTCCATCAGAAAACAATTTAGGGCAAGTTATTCAAATCCTATCGAAAAGCTCTTGCAGTGTGGGTGTTCTTCAGTCCTGCTACACAGCTCTGCCAGCAGCCAACAAGTTCAAGGGGTTTTGGTCTAAGGCCTCCTGAGCAAGGGAGAGGTTTGGGAGAGGACACATTCACATGCAGAAGTCAATAAAAGCTTTTTGGCCTTTGGAAGAATCAATCCCCTGTTCACCACTGCAGTTTCCACACATTTTTACTGACTGACAAAGCAGCACCACCTTGAGTTACTCTCTCATCCCAGTTGCACCAGGAAAATGCCATTCCAGGCACTGTCTACCCAAAGAGATTTCATTGTTCAGATCAAAAAAAAAAAAAAAGGTCACCAAAAAAAGTGACCTTTGGAGGAAAAAAAAGAAAGGTAATAAAGAAAAAAGAAGAAAAAAAAGTCGGATGAACGGAGGGGAAAGAAAAGGCCAAAACTTAACATCCCAGTTCTACAGTTCTGCACCATCATTGTCTGGTCTTTTTGGAGCTTCTCCTGGCCTACAAGAAACCTGGATGCACAGGCTACCTTTGCTACTACCAACCAAGCTTCTTCCTACCTGTTCTGAGGAGGCATACAGATGAGCACTCTGGGATCTCAGGTTCACCTATGTCCCACTACGAGATCCAGTATTATTTCAGTAAGCTGAAGGGACAAGATTTTGTCCTACCTTAACTTTTTTGAGAAGCAGTAATTGCAATTAGGAGAATTAATCCCACTTAATCGCAACTGGAACATTTAAAAGCCTGGCTCAACTCCATTGACTTTGACTTACCTCATGGATGAAACCAACCTTTTATTCAAAAGGGGTTTTCATATATCTTCTTGTAAAGTGTATTACAAGAGTTCAGCACAGGTCATATAACAGCCAGGAATTCCGGGTTACCAAAAATAGCTAGGACACTCTGCAGATCTCTACAGAAACAGGTAATTTAAAGCTGATGTGCACATGAGGTAAAAAGACTGGTGTGGGCATCTTCAGAAATCCCTTCTGGATAATCAAGTATGGCTGTCATTGAGCCTACATGTTTCTGCTGACCCTAGCATCTCCAGCTATATGTCACACAGGCAAGAGTAAGGCACTTGTGTGACCATGTCCTTTCAACAGGGAAATGGCATTTTCTACTTGACTGCCTGGGTTTACTGCCTGTCAGTCACCTCGTTCACTTATTGGGTAATACCAGTGGGGCTACTCATGGTCTCTCAAAGTTTCATTGCTCAATAGTCCTTCTCCTTTAGGCTCCGATTTTCCCACTGTTGAAGAAGCAATTCAGCTAGGTAGGTTTAGATTAGATGTTAGGAAGAATTCTATACTGTGATGGTGGTTAGGCACTGGAACAGGTTGTCCAGAGAAGTTGCAGACGCCTCATCCCTGGAAGCATTCAAGGCTAGGTTGGATGGGGCCCTGAGCAACCCGGTCTCGTGGAAGGTGTCCCTGTCCATGGCAGGGAAATTAGAACTAGATGATCCTAAAGGTCCCTTCCAACACAAATCATCCTGTGATTCTATGAACTGTGGGACACAGTGGGGTGAACTCCACACAAAGCCCCACCACAGACATGAAGAGAGGATCTGCTCAGGCCCTATACTGGCTTCAGTTTGTAAGGACCACTTCTCTAAGAGCGATGAACAATATGGGTGCCAACATGGAATACAGGACTGTCACTTCACCTGTCCAGCTGTAACAAGAACAAATCTGGCTTTGCTTTGCCTACAGGGCTTTAAATTATATTTTGATACTAGTACTACAGCACAGGAATTATCCTATTACAGTGAAGAGATTATTCGACATGCCTGCTGCTGCCAGCTATTGCAAGCGTAGTGACCCAGATTCCTTACGAACATGCATGGAGCCACATGCACCTGTTTGCTCTCCCATAACTAACTGCCCACCTATTTATTCAATGAGTTTTTCAAATAGCTACTCGGTCAGGTTAGTCAGAGGCTCCTGCTCCACCAGTGATCTGAGCTGAGGAAAAAAGCTGTTAGAGGATCGCCCACATCTCTACACCTTACGATGACAATTACCTGTTCAGTGCTGCCAACAGTTATGCTGTATCGGGATGTGCAAAAGTAAAATTCCAGGAGTTTGGTAAGCTCTCCGGGCAGCAGAACAGTGTCTAAAGGACAGAGGTTCTTGAGAGGTCAGGAAGCCTGTGAGATGATGTCTTTCTGTCATGGGTTTAGAGTCTTGCTCTTGAGGCTCATTATCCTTCATTGGATCTAGCCCCCAGCACTCAAACACTTAAGAATGGGCACAGAAGATACTTAAATACAGACTGTTACTCCCATGATGTGATTAAAACCCCTCACCAGCAGCTTTGTGCACCACGAAGATGCAGCTGGACCAGCAGAAGTAACACCGTATCAGCCCAAAGGTGAGCTCAGCAGGTATTTAAAGCTGGACCTTGTCAGAGGTGAGGGCACCAGAGGCTGCACATCAGCCTGCACATCGTTAGAGCCTTTCTGCTTGTTTACACAAGATAAATGAGCACAAAGCAGTCTGAGCGAGTTGGTCTGTGATTTCCTCAGGTATGCCGCTGCCCAAACTGCCTGGCCAGACTGTCACTTGGCAGAGATTTTATTGTCTAATATCAGTGATACACAACGGCTGGACAACAGCTGCATTTTGCCAGACCTCAAGGCCTAATCCAGAAAGTCCTTTAAATGGGCTGCAGCCAAAAGCACATGTGGACACTGAGACATCTGGACAAGAAGAGCCCTGCACTCATCCTGATGAGCACTGCCCCTCACTGTCTTCAAGTTAAAACTGCCACAACTCTCTCCAAAAGGGAATCGACTTAAGGTGCTAGTGTTAAACTATTAGTCCTTTATTGTAAAATGAATCCCTTATTTAAACTCCAATCCCTCCAAAACCCTGCTTCTAAGCCTTCCTTCATTACCTCTACTCTCTTCCTTTTAATAAAAAAGCAGCATATCTCCGAAAGCCGCAGCTCATTTCGATCTCCAGATGTACAAACATCACTATAAGCCAGTTTGTAGGTCGTAAATGAAGAACTGAGGGGTTTTATCAAAAACAAACACATGCACACATACACTCACACAAAACAAAACAGAAAAAACACAGCAGAGGGGCAGGATAGCCAATCTCCGAGTTAAAAGGCCATCTGAGGACTCAGAAAGCTCACCTTGTTAACAGTTAATAAAATTTTATCCTCAGCCATTATTATGTAAAAGTAACTTTTTTGTTCAAACACATGGTTTAAGGAAGCAATACTCCAGTGTTATAATTAGCTTTAATCAAGCATGAATTAGATATACTAGAAACTGACAACTTGTAGAATATCATCACAAGTTGTTTTAATTATGTGTAATTCCATTAAAAAGGAAGAGCATTAAATACAAAATAGCAATTAAAAAAAAATTACTATTTTTCTACAAACTCATATATGCTTAGCTTACTTAGGGAAACATGACATACTGAGGGGAGAAATCCAGGGAAGTTCTCATACAGAGATTTCTGCCCATTCTGATTAAGCATAAAATGTTACAACATCAAAACTTTTCATGAAATAAAAAATCTCAGAAAAAATCCTGATCAACTGTTTTGAGACTGAATTAAATCTAAGAATTAGACCCAGAAGCAAAGAAACTTTCATTTGCTTTGGTGACTGAGTCTCTAGGAACAGGATTTTCCCTCCGTTTTGATGACTAGCTGGAGCCAGCCGGGATGGTACCTGTCCATGCCAACTCCCGCTCTGGCTGTGAGCCCCCCTCATCCCGCTGGCGGCGTGCAGCTGCTCCGGAGGAAAACTCCCACTGACCACACGTGGAAGGCACGCATGGAAACCGGCACAGGCACACAGCATGGCCTTCGCCCCTCATAGCCCTGCAAACTCCTGGGCGAGGCACAACCTGTCCCACGCCACCCCAGGGCTGTGCCCCACGGCAGGGTGACCCTAAGCCATGCCCCACGAGCCACCAGCAGCGGCACCATCGGCCGGCCAGGCCATGGCGGCCCTGGCCCAGGGTGCCATTCCTCTGCCTGGCAGGGGCGGCCTCTGCCAGGGAGGTGCCAGCCACAGTCCACGCTCCAGCAAACGCCACCACGGTGCCTGGGGGCTGTGCAAGAGCAACACCCACCTCCGCATGGGCACACAGGAGAGCAGGCAGGGGAGCCTCTGCATGAGGGCCTCGTCCTGCAGCAGCAGGTAAAAACGGCCGCGGCACGCGGCCGAGGGGCCTGTGCTCCCTCTCCATCGCCTCACCAGCCAAACACACCTCACAGAGATTACACTGTCGGGCAAAATTATTCACTAGCATGGAAATGACTGAAGAACGAGCAAAATTATCACAACTGAAATATCCATCTAACAAGCTGGTTACTTGCAATGAACTTTTATCCCCTTCCTCCCTGCCATCAGTTTTGCCTGAAACACCAACTACTCATCTTCCCTGTGAAAAAGAGACAGTTAAGGCCTTCTGGCAATTTACATTTATTAAAAGTCTCTATTTTTGTCTTCTTCTAGTCACATAGCTTGGATCGTCCACATATCTTCTGACTAAAACCCTGAAAACACAATGTCCAAGACTCTGGGAACACTCTGTATTTGATTCGCGCCAAGTGGAATGTATTACTAGATTACACATATGATCTTCGTTATCTGGGATATTTAGCCTTTGGCACAGGACCCCTGGAAGATGACATGCCAGAATCACTTACTGTGCACTGGAAGAAGGAAGAACAGCCTCTCTGTGAATGGCATAACATTACTTCTATGTAAACAAAGGGAGAAAACACCTTGGAAACTTGTAAAATCTTCAGTTCTTACCTTCCACTTCTTCAGCCATAAAAGCCACATAACAAAATTTCATAGGGGTAACATTTTAGGAATTTCCTTTTCAGGTTCTTTAGGGATTTATTAATAAACTTTCTAAAAAATATCCTTTGGGTTTTTTTTAAAACAGCCTGTGCTTCCAGCTTACACCAAAATAACATCATAAACACACTTCATAGTTTAAAAAAGAGTTGTTACATTTTCAGTATTTTAACACCTTTAATGTGTAGAGACACAGATCTATAAATGGTCTTCCAGACTCAGAAATTGTGAAATTACATTACTTAGTTTCAGCATGTAAAAATATCACTTTCAAAGATCTGTTGAGGTGTGCAATAGAAAAGGGGAAGCTGCTGGCGACTGCAGCACAGAGTTTGGCTGACCCTGTGAAATATCAGAGATGCAAGCAGAAGACCACCAATGCAGAGCAAAAACTTGGATTTTGTAACATGCGAAAATTGTTTCGAGGGACTGCAGAACAAAAGCTGAAAATTTGACTTGCAACAAGTCTTTATTAATCTGTATCAATTATTTGAGATGACAATACCTGATGCTTTAAATCCAGGCCTCTGACTTGTCTGTTTCAAGCATGTAATTTGTATTGCACTGAACTATATCATTAAGTTGTGCAGGTTTCACTAAAAGACACCAAGAAAAAGTAAGAGGAAAATTACAACTGCGGAACAAGTCTGGGGATAAATATAACTAACCCAAATCCTTCGCTGATTTCATACACATTAATGGAGTTAACAATCAAACTTATTCTTTCTGCACTTGAATATGAGCCAAGAAAAATACCAAAAGCTTACTTTTCCAATGTATTTCTACAATAACCTTGCTCAAAGTGTTTCTGAAGAGTACATCTGATAATGTGGAAGAGTCTTTACATGGCTATTCATCACAATTTTGTGATGAAAAAGAAGCTGTACAGAAAAAAAGGAAGAGGAACAAGAACACGTGGCAATGATGGTCTGCATATTTTCATCTCATGGATGTAAGGGCCCAAATTCCACTATAATATCTATACTATTTACTATGTTTCTTTTCTGCCTGCAGGTCCAAGTGAAGTGAGGCATGGATTACAGCACTGTTTCCCCTTTGTGCACCACCATGCCATATACATACCCCCAAATTCCTCTACAGGCCAAATATCATGTAACTCCTTCTATATGATTGACAAGACAAGGCAAGATTTGTAAGGAAAGCTGAATGTTCATTAAACCAATTATATAGCTGGAAAAAAGACAACAAGCTTTTAAGCACACAAGACTTTCAGACTTGCTTCTCTTTCAGGACTGGATAAGAGGACAATGGCACAAACAAGCATCTGTTTTTTCCAGCTATATCATCTTGCCTTGCTCACATCCTTGTGTCATCACAGCTATGATAACACTACCATCAAAAAACCTTAGTCCTCTGAATGCCTAAACAGCCATCTCCAAATGTCACAATGGTTTCTTTGAATAAACAGCATTAATAAACTTTAAAATGCCCCAGAGTAAGTTTGTCCAAAGTGCCACTATGTTTTATGAAAGTGCCCTTTCATAAACCAGGGACACCTGACATATAAAGTGGTATAAAAATACGAACTGACTTGGCTTCTAAGTATTTCCTGCCCTTTTAAACTTTGCACTTGTTCATTAATTTCAACAAATATTGAGGTGAGCCAGCTGCTGAGGTGAGAGTATTCAAATAAATCCCTCACAGATGTTTGTTAACTTCAGATAGGAGCTTTATTATCTACAAGTCATTAATCAACCATTAACAAGTAAGTGTTATGGAATCTCAGTATTAAGGTTCACTGCCAGAGAAGAATAATAGATTTTGCAGACTGGCTGTGTCTATAAGAACTAAGAGCAGAGACAGGTCTGAGGTAAAACATTTGGAGGAGATTAGAAAACATGAGAAGTCATTTTGTTGCTCTTCAGCTCTCCTTCAGAGAAAGCACTTCACCAGAGTTAAGCATTTACACAACAAACCGATTGGAAAGATCAAACTCATCCATCAGTTTGGTGATGAAGAGGAATGTGCTTTGCACAGCGAAGTCAGGCACAGGTGAGAATTGCTGCTCCTGTGAACAATAATAAACACCATCCAAAGTGTCACCCTCTAAACTGAAAGACTCTGAAGCTACAAAATCACCTGCTCTGACTTCAGGGTCCTCAGACTTCACCCAATACCTCTATCAAAGGGCACAGACTTCAGTTCAAAACAATAGAAGCAGCTAAATTGTTGTATGCCACAGGCAGAGGACAGACATGACTGAGGCAGCATCCATCAGTTGTGAAAACAGCATCGTTTGTCACATAGGATAGGCATTGCCTTACTGCAGAACAAAGCAATGCATTCCCCTCTTCAGCCCTCTCCACCCCACAGGTTCTGCAAACTGGCCTTACAAAAGAATTCTTTTACACACTAGATTTGGAAATAATTCTCATATGGGCTATACAAGCAAGACACTTAAGAAGGCATAAAATTCTTAGGTGAAAATGTAGTGTGTATTGCACTTGGTGTCTCTCCAGCTATTTCTGATTTCTGATACTTATGGAGCAGGCAATAAAATAAATTTTAAAAGCAGAATTGAAGAAAAATATTAATGTCTGAATACCAGCAGGTAAATGAATTTTGACTTTCCTATTTTGCAACTCTGATTTTTTCACAGAATACTTTCACAGGTTTCTGAAATAGTGTGAAATTCTGCATGATGTGAAACCAGGTATTAATTAGATCAAAGAAAAAAAACTTTCAAAAGCTCATATACTGATTACTTAACACACCACAGAGTAGGAAAAATATTCCTTACAAAGCCATACTTTTATTTCCCTCAATAACATTTCTTTGTAAAGAGCAGTACACAGCTGGAAGTATTAACAGCCTACCAGATGGTTCACTTCTCAATAAACACATTTTGTAAGTTTAAAGTCTAATGTAGTGCAGGGAGAAAAAAGTTACGTATGCAGAGTGGTTCAAATGGCAGGTCAGGGCTGGGGCTGGACAGGGGACTAGCTCCACAGAAACTCCCACTTCTATGGCGGCTTTACATTGGAGGATGGAGGGAGGGAGGGAGGAAGGATGGCTGATTCTGGCAGAAGACAAGGACAAAAAAGGTTGAATGCTTAACAGCCACATATTCAGCCCCACAAGTGCTAACACTGGACAGGGGAAGGCTGTGATCACCAGATCCTGGCCCACAGCAGTGTCCTGATTCAGCAGGTGCTTCTAGAGCCCTGGAGAGCCTGTACCATGCAGCAGGCAACAACACAAAAACCGTAGCTCAAATTAAGTGGTGCAATTCTACAATGAACAACTCTGAGTTACGCCTGACACTGTGTAAGTGTCCAAAGCAACAAGCATTCATCCATCTTCTTCTGCCCATGCCATCTCCACACCAGGCAATCACAGCCAGTCACAAACTGTTCACAACTGAGCAGCCCAAATGTCACATGCCCGGCTGCAAATTGCAGAGCAGCCCTGCCCACCCAGTGAGGTATGAACAGCTCAGTGTGGCAGCACGGAGGAAACCCCCCCTAGGAGATCACCCAGTGCCTAGGCTGGTTCTGTCACATCTTTCAGCAGGCTTTATAGCCATGCAGCTACCAAGGAGCCTGAACTGTTGAATTGTGTTCAACAACCTGGTGTGGACAATAGCTCAAAAATATTTCAAGTTTTGGGCTGAGAAACTGCAAAACAGTACAGCCAGCAAAACTCACTGACTCACCTTGAGGCCGATCTAGATCTGCTGAGTGCTTTGACAAAGATCAAAGATGGTGCAGACTGGCGTCTTTGGGCCAAACTCTTCATTTTCTGATTGGACAGAGAAACAAAATGAAACCACAGGTGAGATTCGAACAGTAACTGCATTCATACAGACTGGTCACAGCCAGACTTCAATTTCAGACCATGGGAAAAAGGAGAAGTTATTGCCCTCAGCAACCCTGGAGGGGGAAAATATCACATGGTAACAAAATCAGGAGCATGACCAGAAAGCCAATATAAAGAAAAGCTGAAAATTGGTGTCTGTACACAGATACTTGAGGTACACTGCACTCATCAAATAAACACCTAGAGCTGGTTCTCAACCACTTTTTGTCCCTTAGTAATTTATTGAACTTTAAATTTATCAAATATCCAGGTGATGGTTTAAATTTCAAGCGCTTCATGCCTTTCTGTGTCAGATCTGACATCTATCATAAATTAAGGTTTGGATTCTACCCACCTGACCTTACATGCTACACTGGGCTACCCTTTTTTAACAAATCTTTAGAGATGACAGCATTTTCCTTCCCTACTAATCTATCTGAAGCATCATATCTCGCCCCTCAGTAGTCAATAATGACTTTTTTTCATTCCTGATTATGTCTGAGAAAAATAAGATAGTAAGAGGCAGGACAGTTGTTAACACAGAACTAGGAAGAGAATGAGAAAAAGAAGGCAATCAAAGACAGAGAACACCGCAGGGAAAAAATAAGACAAAGCGCAAGGAAGAAATGAAAATGTCAGCAGCTAACAAGAGAGCATGGATTTCCATTCAGTGAAGTTGAACACTAGAATAAAAATACTGAGCAAATAAATACCACTGTTTTCCCTAGAGGCAGAAATTTTCAAAAGCACCCACAGGAGACAAAAGCACGCATTTCCCTGAACGCAAATATATTCATCACAATGTAGTCACTCTCCCTCCTGCAGCCAGAAGCAGGACTGAGTAATCCTGGCCCTAACCCTGGAGGGCTGTCTTCAACCGGTTGTGCAGCCTGCTTCCAAGGTGCATGACCTCTCCTCTCACTGACCCTCCACCAGAAGGTTGACTGTTACCTTATTTAGCCCAAATACTTTTCAGAACAAACTGGTGAACAAAAGAACCAGGGTCAAACTCCTCCTGACTCCCTGACAGGACAATATCCAGTGCTGCAGTGGTACCTCACACGGCCCTGGCCACCACTGAGAGCCCACAAACAGGTGAACCTTTGACAGTCATGAAGTCTCTGTTCTCAGCTAATCACAAAGCATGACTCTCTTCCTTCGTACTAAAAATAACCACTGACTACCAGGACAAATATGTTAAGACAGTCAGATCAGCTGATTCTTCTGCCAGTGTATGTGCTGGATGTGGCACACATTTTGTTTGGGCAGGTGCACAGGGTGCTCCCCTCGAAGAAACTGAACTCTACATATTTTACTCGCTTGTGACAAGTGCATTTCTTTTACTCACTGCAGTCCATCTGTTATTGTGTCATTTTTTTGGTTCTCTCTTTTTTGATGTAGAGCATGCTTATTTGTTTTGTCAGATACTCAGTCACAGCTATTGTGCAGCAATTGTTATAAATTCAACTGGGTAATTTAAATTCACCTTTAAAAATTATTCCCTCCTCCCTGTTTTATCCAAAAATAACCTTCTCAAGACTGATACATTAAGTCTGGGAATATTTACCTGTCTCCAACTGGACTATAACTGGATAATAACTACTACTAAAAGAGATGCCCATTTTTAATAGTTTTAAAATAAATAAATAAATACGATAAATTGTTCTAGTGAATTAAATCTGTTTGTCTTACTGCTAGCAAATCTGGAAAGCTGTTAGAGGTTTTAAAAGTAGCATACCTGCAAATACGATGACAAAAAGAGATCTGTGTAACAATGCATTATAACGTTGCTACAGAAGACCAGCCACACATGTCACACGACACGCAGATTTCAGGAGTTTATATAAAGCATCAGCTCCCAGTGGGAAATTTACTGCAATTTACTCATTACTGGGCAGGTGGCTTTTCGGGGGAGAAAAACTGGGGCATCTCAGCTCCTGGAAATGCAGTGGAAGTTTGGTTACATTTTCAAAGCGATCTTCAGGTCTGAAAAGAAAGCCACCGGAAAAAAATGCAGCATTTTAAAATCTATGGCTATTACAGCATTTTTTTTTTCATGCTTGGGTTAGCAGTGTTGAATAGTGCCTGTGCCAGCGAGATTCTAGTCTTGATTTAAATGTCTGAAAACCACAGCAAGTTTAGTAAGAGCTCAAATAACTGGCAGAGATAATCCTGGTCAGAGGGGATCCTAGCAGGTCTGTGATCCAGCCTCTCTGAATCTGTTGAGAGCAAGATCCATTCAAGCAGGCTGCTCTGGGCCACCTCCAGTCCAGGTCTGTGTTACCTCCAAGGCTCAGATTCCACAGCCTCTCTGGGCAAACTCTTGGCACAGCTACTAAGCAAATCCTAACAGAAGAAAAAAATAGCCTCAAAACACAAAAAGATCACTGATGAGAAAAGGAAAATTTTCACAGCAATACTGAAGTGAGTCAGGTCAGCTGTATGCGAATAAACACGTTACACAGAGACACTGATTACAGACAGAAAGGGGTGTTTTATTTTAATTTTGCTACATACAGAGTTCGGGAAGAGAAAATAAGCGACCATCATGACAACTTGAATTTATTCACTTTGAGAAGGGAGAGGATAAATTCACTTTTGGTTAAGTTGGATCCAGTTGCCTGCTATCCTCATTTTTATTGCCTTTCTATGTGCAAGGATGGCAATGTGGAGAAGACAAGATACATTCTAAACAGCTGTAGTGAGAGCAGATGTTTGGGAGGAAAAGGAGATGCACTGACCAATTATCTAAGCATGGGACACAGAGAAGCATTTCTCAACATGTGTCCCACATCATTACCTCCCATTTTTTCATGTAAGTATTAGAAAGGTCAACACAGAGAGAAATCCTCATACTTGCTGGCTGAGTCACACCCATGTGAAATGTATCATAAAATCAGTATCTATAATGAATGTTTACAGTGTGCCAGATGCAAAGATGATAATCTTGTGTCAGTCAGGACAAACTAGAGTTATTTCTGTCTTCCTCACATTCAAAAGTTTGAGTTCCTGCCCCCTCCCCACCAATTCAGGTTTTACTTCATACTTTCTGCACTTCTGGTCGTGGTTGTCTTGACAGCTTTTTAACAGAAATAAAAAGGTTTTGCATTTTCAGTTGTTTGACTGGTGGTAGTATTTGGCCAGTTTCTCATCTGGTATAAAATATCATAGGCCTGTAGATTGGAAAAGAATGAATTTACACCAGACCAGATATTGATCAGACCTACAATCCAACACACTGTTTTGTAAACTGTGATGGTAGGCGGTTTATGAGCAGATCAGCCCATCATGCTGAGGACAGAAAGCTTGCAAAACATCACTGAAAATATGCTGTCTCTCCTCGGGAATCAGAACCCCTGTGGATTACAGTAAAACTTGCACAAGTATTTCACAAGTCATCAGCTGGAGGAAAAATCTATTCCTGGATGCCAGTATTCAACTAATTTTGCCTCGCAGTTGAAGTGGATGATGGTACTATATGAAACTGATATAAATTAATATATTGCCAAGTTACAATATTGATTTCCACTGTGGAAAAGGTAACAAATGAGGAGATCAAAAAAACTGGAACCGTTCCTACACTTTATGTACATCACTTTACTATATCACACTTATAAAGAGAATAGCAGAGTGTGAATTAAATAAAGAATGTATGAAAAAAATTAACGGTAGTTACTATTTATTTTGTGATAACAAGTAACTTAAGTAATACATGTAGAGTGTTTATAATATTTTCAAGTATCTAGAGAAGTTAAAATCTCTGCAGAAAGTGGATACTCTGCTGCAGCTACTGCAAATGCACAGGAGGTCAGAGTAGGTGGGCTAAGACAGGGACTGTGTGCGGTGATTCCCCGAGAGCACACTGCCCACGTTGCCAGGTTGTGCTGCCTGACCCATGCAATGGTCAGACACATGCAGGAAGATTCTTCTCCCCCAGCCTCTGACTCACACACCTGAGCTGTTTGCCCTGTGCTCCTTTTATAGCCATCAGAGAGAAAGGGACAATTTAGGGCACAGTTCATCTTGTCTGAAGAAATTTTCCTCCACTGACTGTAAAAGAAAACTAAGGTGACCAAGAAAATAGTTAACCATCATCAATCCTCTCATTGCTATCTGAGCAAAGGACAGAGAACAGAAAAATATGTGTGCTCAGTAACACAGGGAAAAGCTGTGTTCTTGCAGTGGTTTGAGCTTAGGATGAGAAAACAATGTTACTCGATATCTGTTTAAGAGACTCATGCAAAATAGCTGAAAAATTTATTTAGTTCCTGAGTGACAGGTCAACACAGCAGAAATACCTCCTCAACAACGTGCAGATAGCCTCGTTAAAGCCTCCTCAGACATTGAATGATTTCAGGCTCCTGATTTACAGGCTCGCTCCAGAAATGGGTCAAGGCTGGGACATCTGCCTGGGTCATTTAACTGGGTGACAGGGACAACCCTCAGATGTGCCAATGCCTCGAGCTGAGGATTACATTCAAGTGGCTAAGCTCTCCCTTTCACTGCTTTATTTTTCTAATGAAAGGAAGTCTGATTTTAACAAATCCTACTCTTCAAATGTATTTAAGTTACTAACTGTGAGGGATTGCACCCATGCAAACTCTACTCTTGGTGTCTGAGCAGCAAAACACATCTGTGGCACACACTCCTCGTTTAGCTAGATATGAACCAAAGCACAGACAACAAATCTTTTCCAAAAACTGTGAGGCAAAGTTCAGCTAACTGCCCGACAATCAAAAAATCACAACAACCTTCACCATATAGCAGTTAATTTTCCAGGACAACTGGGCATCACTCTTACCCCTGTATCACTGGGCCACTTACAAGAAGCAATAGATTATTTTTTCCTACATACCATAATCCAGTATTTGCTAGACTTACAGACTAGGGTCGTCAAAAAGTACCAAAAATAACAAGAATGTCTAACACTTTGTTAAAGCAAGAAATGGACCTATGCTGACCTATAACATTCTCGAGCCCTCATAAACAGGGTGAGAAGATGACTGTTCGAACTGCTGGCTCAAGCAGCAGAGAGGTAGGTCCCACAAAGAGACCATTTACCATAAAGGCAGAGCAAGTGACAAAACTATGTGCTTTTGTTTATGCTGGCAGAATACTTTTACTTACAAGGACTTTCCTAGAAAGAAAGCCATTTGTGGATGGATAATTGTGGAGAAAACAATTGCAGGGGCACAAGAGAAAAGAGCTATCAACATAGTGGCACCACAAGAACATCATCATGGAACAGCAGCTGCTAGAGAGCACAGCAAAGACTAAAGGCAATCTCAGAGTAGAAAGAAAATTGGATAAAAGAAACTAAAAGTAAACATGTTCCACCAAGTACTTCCCAAAGCCTGCAAGTCTTTGGAAGCACTGATATGGATGTCTTCAAAGGATCCCACCCATCTACATCACAAGATGGGAGATGTGAAAGGCTAGTAAAAACACCACAGAGTAGGGGAACAACGAATATTTGCTTGAGGGCCCTCTGGTGAGTCAGGGCACTGCTCAGATAAGTGACTGTGGTGGTCTTGTTGAAGCCCAAAGTTTCCTTCCAAGCCTGCCACAAAGCAAGAAGGTTAACACATGGACAGAATTCTGCCCCAGTTTCTGTACAGACAGACTTTCTCAGGAGCAGTTTACAGATGACAGAGAGAAGAGATTTCCCCCATTCCACATTGATACTTCAAGCAACATTAAGTAAAGAGGAAATAATTTGATATCTGCAGTTCTTGGGTATTAGATCCCACATGACATATCATGCCCCTCTCTTTCCTACTGACACCAGGAGGAGCAAAAAAATATCCCAGGACTAGGAAACTCAAGAACTAGAACACATTGTTTTATGCGTAATTTTCAGTTTCTCTCATGGACAGAGAAATGAAGGATTGCTAACACTAGTTCATAATTAAAGCAGCATCAGGAGGCACATCACAACTGTAAGTTACTGTAAGCCAGCACAGCCTACCAAGGTGATTTTAACCTACGGACCCACTTTGCGGGTGATTTCATTAACATAGGGGTTTTTTAGCCCTCATCAGAGACAAAATAGCTACAGGATATGTCTGCAGGATCATAGGAATTGTTCACCACTTCACTAAACAGTGCCAGAAGTGTTCCTGGATGTCTGAGATTTCCAGCACTAGCAGGTGTGATTTTAGAAACAACTCGCTAGATCCTCAGCCAGGACCATAGTAAACCGGATGGAGTCTTGCAGGAAGAAGAAATCTCTGCTTAAGGAGCTTTATGTTAAAAAAGCATACATACATGGGGCATGAGATCAAGGTATCAGCAAATATAATGGCAAATACATACTTGATGCCACTAATTTGCTTGAATTTTATCCTTTTTATACACTGTTGGGGAACGCTATAACTCCCCTTTCCCTGCCAATAAACTGTTGCTGCATTGTGATCAGAATCACAAAGAAACACATTTTTATGGTGATGGAATTGCCATATTTCAAGTCTCAAACCATAAAAGCTACTTTGATTAATATGCAAAATGGTTAATTTTTTGCACACTTTGTAGGTGCAAATATTAAAAACTGCTGAGCCTCCAAAACATTTTAAGCAGTTACTTGAAATCTTCAAGGAGGCAGCAAAATCCTAGGAGTGACTCCTTGTGCTACCAGATACTGTTTTGTGTAAAATATTCGGGGTTGGTTGGAATCTAGCTCCTCTAAGAAGAGAGAAGGGAAACACCAGGAATTTATAAATATGGTTAAATGACCCAGCTGCTACTACTGACACAGTTACATTGACATAAAAGACATTTCTGCTGCAGAGTTTGTTCCTACAAATTTGCAGAAATAAGCTCTATCAGTATAATTACCTTTACTCATGTTACTTCAGAGTTGCATCAATGTATTGGTATTGGTTACTAAGCTAAGGAGTCAATACAAAACTTCTCTGTAGGTCAATCACACATAGTCCAGTGACTCCAGTAAGTCCAGTAAAGGAGGGAAACTAGCCCAGAATTTTCCAAAAGCATTAACTAAAACGCTGCACTTCAATGTCAGCTTTTAGCAGGGTGTCTTGAGCACCTTGTAAGCGTTTAACAGAGAGAATCTCCCACAGACTGTGAGGTAGGTTAGCAGTGCAAATTATTTTGCATGCCAAGAAAAGGCAAAGAAACATTTCCAGGATATTAGTTTAAATGGTCCCACAAAATACATGAAAAAAGCCCTAGATATTTTCTGTCTCTGTTCTGGTTCTACGGTTTGATCAAGCACGTGATCCTTCAGCTTCATTTTGACAGCCAAGCGGAAGATGAAGTAGGAGTTCAGAAAACCACAGAACAATGCAGCAAATCTCAGCTAATTTGAGAAAAATATAGTCACAATAATAAAAAGGGAGAAAGGTTCAGTGGTCACTTAGCATCACATATTTAGGGATAGTTTTTGCCAGAAAGTAAAACAGTTGATGTTAAATACATGTTTGCAACAAAATTGTTTAAATTGACATGCTGTGTCACCAGCATCAAAACTGGTATCTTGCCAACACATTCTTCCATTTCCCTGTATGTAACCAATGTAAGCTCCCTGGTACCAAAAAAGACTTTCTGTACTGTGAAAAAAATCATACTTCGGCATTGAGCGGAAGACAAAACAAAGGTATATATAGAGTCCATGGGACCCAAGTAGTAAAATAAATATTTGAACTGTCACTGAAATCCAGCTTCAGGCAAAATTAGAAATACTCCTTTCCTGTACATAGATAAAGGTAAGAACCTTCTGCCCCTGAGAGGCATAAAGAGGTGGCATGCTCGTAGTCTCAAGGAAGCACCACGACCGTGGACAAGCAGCTGAACTGTGGGCTGGATGTTGGTGGCTGCCTGTGTTGGCTGTGCATGGTGTGCAAAGCTGCCATATGCTGCACGGCCCAGCCACGGTCTCAAGCTGCTTCTCCACAGGAGGATCTCCGTCTGTACCCCTGCTGCATGTGCCTCCAAGCTGAGGAATTCCAAAAGGGCTGCCAAGATCCGTAAAAAGTAACATCCCCGCTCTCTTGTCAGCGTTGGCAAAAACAAGGTCTGCATTCCTCTGACTGTGGGCTCTTTGGAGCAGGAATAGGAAACACAAGTGCTACCATTAATATTTGTCCTCAGAATGCTGAATAATGAAGTAGAACTTGCACGATAAAAACATTCATCTTCGCATACTTGAAAATAACTTCTCATTTCAGCTGGGTGCCTAGCATCAGGGCTCTGCCGGGTTGGAAGGTACATGGTATTCTGTCTTCAGCAAAAATGAAAGCAATGTTTGATAAAAATCAAAGCTGCACATTTAGCCATCTCAAATTAGATCACAGTACCTGGAGAGGGTGAGTATCTACTCCATCATTTTGCCCAACTGGGCAGCAGGAGGCACTCCACCACCTTGTGTAGGTGTATCACATGCCCAATTCAGAAACCAATCAGGTATTAACTGCAGCAAAGTGTAGTAGAAATCTTGGCCAAACTCTCTCCAGGCAACCATTTCACCATTGACAGCAGCTGCCATAAGAAGAGGTCCCCAGGGCTGCAGTCAGGCTGGAGCACTATGTGGCTTGGTGGGACACAGCACACATGGACACAGCCCACGGAAACACAGAGCATCACTTCCCAGCCCGAAGAGACACATCAGCAGGACTTCTCTCTGCACTGCTGTGCCATGGCCAGCAAAATCCCAGTGGCTGCTTAGCCACAGGACCAGACACAAGCTCAGACTTTACTACCATCCTAAATTGTCACCAGGTGGATAGATTTACTAAAGGACACTGTAACCTGGCCAGTCATTCTAATCCTGCCAGTCTATTTGGCAGTCGTCTGAAGTGCACCTCTAAAGACAAGGCAGTGAATAGATTTAAATGTCATTGTGAAACAAAATCTGCAAGGCAGCAAGGTACCAGCTCTACTTTGGATAGAAAAACACTATAGCACTTGCTAAACCAAAGAGAAGAAAACAATTCCTGTTTTATACAGCAGGAAAAATCTGGTTATTACAGCTCGCTTGTTACAGATAAGTAGAAGGCAGAAACAAGTGCTTGGCTGTATGCAGAAGAGAGCATTTTGCACTTGATTGTGTCAGATGCTGAAAAGCAATTTGAGACATCAAACAGATTTTACAACCAGTTTTGAAGATGCGATGAGGCTCTTCTGCTATCGATTGTATACACTTTGCACAAGGCGCTTCTCCAGGAAGCTTCTTATATTCCTCTTGCACAAAGCACGTGCGAGAGCAGCCACCGAACACCCTCATCTCTAGCAAACCCTTCCCTCGCTCTCTCCAGGCACACATGCAGCAGATCCCTCTTCGATCCCCTGGAGAATCACTCTGCAAATATCTCCCCAGCTCTCTCTGATACCCACCCAGCAAAACCTTCAGAAATCCATCCAGCAAAACGTCCTTTGGGTTTCTCCACGAAATCCATGCAGCAAACCCCTTTATGGCTCCAGCACATCCATGTAGCAACACTCCCCGCGCCAGATCACCGGGAAATCCATGCAGCAAAGCCCTGTGACTCCACCGAATAGCACCCAGCAAACCCTTCCCGAGCTCCCCGGGACAGCTGGGCAGCGGAGCTCCTTACCTACCCCGGACATCCAGACAGCAGCTCCCCTGAGATCTCCGGGTTATCCACCCGGCAGAAGCCTCTCAGCCACACTGGGCACCACCGCACTCCCCGCTCCTCGGGGATCGAGCCCTTCCCGCCGACAGCCCCAGCTCCGACAGCGGCTCCCCCGACCCCGGTTCCGACAGCGGCGTGCAGGATTCAGGGTGACGGCGCGGCGGAGCGCCCGATGGGGCCGCGCTGACCTGCGGTGCCCCCCGCGGGAAGCTCCGGGACAGGGGCGCGGGCCGGGGGGCGCTTTCCCGTGTGGTCTCCGGGGGCGGCCTCACCTTTTTGCTGTCGGCGGCGGCGAAGCCCCTGCTCTCGCCGCTCACCGAGGACGAGCGGCCCGGGCCGAGGTGCTCCTGTTGCGGGGACATCACGTCCATACAGCCCCGTGCCGCCGCGCTCCCGCCGCGGGGACACCC